>LPNX010993138.1:159002-171107 GCA_001517045.1 Pseudotsuga menziesii
TCACTCTTGTTTGTTTTCCATGTTGACACTATTCACATACAGAGTTAGCAGGTTTTGTGACTTCTGGCATATTTCGAACTACTTGGTTTTTGTAGATTTTGACCAAATTGTCAAAATGTATATGCCCCATTCTTTTGTTCCAAAGCCAGCTTTCATCTTCTTTTCCCAAGTGACATTTTTCGGACTCAATCCCATCTAACACGTATATGTTGTTTGGAGTCCTAGTGGCTGTGGCTACTAACTTTCTTGATCCTCGCTTTCTTATTTTACATCCTTTTGAGTTGAAGATGAGTTCATGTCCTTGATCACACATCCGACTGACGCTTAGCAGATTATGTTTCATGTTATCTATAAGCAAGACATTTTCAGCCAAGGAGTTTTTACTTCTGAGCTTTACTGTGCTCTTTCCCAATACTTTTGCTGAATTGTTATTTCCAAACGATACAGATCCTTTATCCTTTTCAATATCGACGAAAGCATCTTTGTCACCTGTCATATGCTTGGAGCAACTGCTATCAACATACCATTTTCCAGAGCTGTGATTCTGAGCTTGAAGAGCAATACCACATTTGTAATTGTTGTTATTGTGTTTAATACATACCTTGTTGGGAATGTCCTCATTTCTTACTATTGGTATCCTCATTCTGTAATTTCTGGCTATATGTCCAAAGTCGTTACAATTGTAACATTCTATTTATGATCTCAAGGGATCAAATCTGTTGTTGTACTGTGGTCGTCTGAGGCTTGCAAGGTTATTCCTTGTCCCAAAGTTTCTTCTTTGAAAATAGTTTACAACTTTGTGTCAAAATCTTCCACATGTAAAGCAATGCCCATAAAATAAGTATCCATACCTGTGAATATATGGAGGAGGTGCTTTTCTGAGATCTGATCTTTTTGCTGGCCTTTCTTCTGATACAGGTTGTTCTGGCTGACGTTCGATCTCTTCTTCATTCTTGTAGTCCTTGACAACTTCTGCATACCTTCTTGGCTTCTTTTTGTTATCTGCCAACATTGAACTTGAGGCTTCATTTGTATTCTGCTTGTATCCTATACCGTTCTTGTCGAAGAATGACTTTTGATTGCTGATGATTTTTTCTAGAACCTTGGAGCTATTATCATAACCCTTTGCGATATTTTTTCGTCTGCAGCTTGTTCTCCAGAGATACTATCTCAGCCTCACGATTCTCCTTTTCTCTTATATTTGTCATTAATTGTTTAGTGAGAGAGTCTTCAACTCGTTTGGCTTCTTCTAGTTTGGTCTTCAAGTCAACAATGGTTTGTTCAAACCGTTGTTCCTATTCCTTAAGCAATCTATTTTCTTTACTGACTTTCTTCAGCTCTTTCAAGGCGCTTACAAGTTCTACCTCAAGATCTACTTCTCCTTCATCTTCGGATTCTTCCTTACTATTATGATCCTTATCTGAGCTTATTGCCATAAAGAGTACCTTGTCTGGTTCATTGTCATCATCAGAATCACTGTCACTATCGGAGTCACCACTGGATGAGCTATTGTCTCTTTTTGTGTAGAGATTTTTATTCTTTGAAAGATTTCTTCTATTCTTATTCTTGTAATTATTGTACTTCTTGTAGGGTTTAAAACTGTCATCCTCTTCACCATCTGAGGTCTTTGCATATGGACATTTAGAAGAAAAATGACCTATCTTTCCACATGAAAAAAATTTAAGAGGTAACTTACCTTTGTATTTTCCAGTGCCTTTCTTTAATTTCCAAACAAAGTTGGCTATTTCTTCGTCATCAGATTCATCACTTATAGTTTTGTCTTTCATTGATTTGTTCTTCCAATCTTGTTTGGAGGAGACCTTGAATGTTGCTTCCTTTCTTGACGTATCTTCATCTTCAATTCTCATTTCATAAGCTACTAAAGTCCCATGCAGTTGATCCACTATCATAGTATCTAGATATGTTCTTTCTTCTAAAGCAGAGATCTTGTGGTTGAACCTTTCGGGAAGAGTTCTTAGAATTTTCCGAACAACTATAGTCTCGTCAACCTCTTCCCCCAACCCTGTAATGGTATTCACGAGCTGATCAACCCAAAGAATATAGGCTGCTATGTCTTCGTCTTCATTCATTCTTAGCTGTTCGAATTGTCCTCTGTAAGTCTGAAGTTTGGCTTCTTTGAATTTGTTGTCTCCTTCATATGTGGTTTGGAGTTTGTCCCACATTTCCTTTGCAGAGGGACAGTTCATCACTTTGTTGAATACAGATTCGTCTATAGCACTTAGAAGATGATTTCTGGCCCTTGATTTGTTGTTGTATTGAACCAGCTCACCTGCATCAGTTTGCACAGTCTTTGGTACTTTGTACCCATTCTCGATACTCTACCATATTTCGATTCCTTGAGCTTCTATGAAGGCTCCCATTATTATACTCTAGAATGCATAGTTGCTCCCATCAAACAAGGGTGTTCCATATTTGCTTTATTTAGCAAATTTCCCCATGATTACCTTCCAGCGGTTAGTCTGTTCTGAAGGAACCTGCTCTGATACCAATTGTTGAAATACTGAGAGGGGGGTGAATCAGTATTTGTACTATTTAAAACTTTAATCAAAATCAGGTTGCTAATCACCAATCACAGCACATCATCAATGTGTATAAAGATAACAAGATGCATAGTACACAATAGTTTTTTTAACGTGGAAACCCAAGTTCTGGAGGTAAAACCACGGAAGCCTTTTTAAAAATAGTTTTCCAGAAATAACTGGAAGGAAGGAACAACTCCCTTATTATATAGACTTCAATTTTCTAGCTTCAACTGGAAGGAGGCTACAACCCCCTGATTTACAGGCTATGACCTAAAGGAAGCTACCACTCCCTAGTTTTTTGGCTTCCACCGGAAGGAGGCTATGACCTCCTTTCCTTGCCCCACCCTGCCACCCTGATAAGAAGAAGATTGTCGAACTTGTGGACCTGTCACACACCAAACTCTACTACTAATAATCTCTGCACTCTAGTCACTGTCAAATCATCCCTGTAGTCAATACTGTCACATCATCTTTCTACTCTTGTCATCACTGTCATATCAAACATCAATATTGATGGTCAAGCTGCTCATCAACACTGCTGGTTACTGTCAAGTCATCAAACATCAAGGTCTGAACATGTCATCATCAAGATCTACTCATTTCATCATCATCATACAGTTCATCATCATGGAGATTGCTTTATCAACAAGGTCTGTAAAACATCAGTCTATTGAACATGCCATCATAGGATATGCATCAAAGTCATAGAGTATGTAGTGTCATCATCATCATCAAGTAGCCACCATCATCATCAACATGTAATGTGTATGTAACAAGTACACATCATAGTGCATAGAAGTATGTCATCACACCATAGCTTGCTTGTTCATCTTTATATCACTCTCATCATAAAGGCATGTGTCATCATCATGTACATAAATGTATGACTGTAAACATCCCTACTGTTCATATATGAAAATACTATTCATGCATACCACATACACTTGTTCACTTATTTTACACTCACTTATATTTCACTGAGTTCACTGCATATCACATACTACTGCATACATCACTGTATAATACACGATTATCATTGTACATACCTTTCTCTTTGTATGTCCAACCTTAAAATTTGAGGCTGTACTGTAGAAGGCAGCATCACAAATAAGAAACTCAAAGCTTGAACTATTCAAGCTCTCAAACTCTATTAAAACTCGGATCTATAAGAGGAACTCAGGATATGAGAAAACCCAGCAGTTATCTCTTCAAAAACTCTGACTGTTCAAAAACCAATTGCCTGTTGTTTTATTCAAAGTCACCATCCATGTCACAGCATCATTGGACTATGCATTCAACCTCACCCTGGGCTGTGTATGTCCAAGATAAAAATCAAACGTTGTACCTTATTGCTGGGACAACATCACTTCCTTATCTTATGCATACTGTAAGATTCGAATGTCTCTTTTTCTGTGTCAAAACTCAAATCTGTAAGAACTTCAGAAGACTGTTTTATTCTTCGAAAATACGGACTGTTCTTCCCTTAAAAACTCGGGCTGCCACAAAAGAATTTGTGAAAGAAAAAAAATGAAATTCGGGTTTGCACTGCTCTCTGTGTATCCCCGAATTTATCCTCTGACTAACTCAGATCTGTTTGAAAGATCTTCTGTTGTGCTACTACTCAGAAGAAAAAACAATTACTCCATAGACCACCGAAGAAAAGAAAAAGGAGTTGATTGTTTTAAACCTTCATCTGCTGCCCAAATCATGACTTAAATATGCTCCTCTTTTTCACTGTAAACCCTTACGTAATACCTTACAGGACTGCCCGGAAAAAAAATTACAGTTGACAAGCGAGTATTTTTTTATGGTTTAAAAGAATATGCCAAAGTATATTTATATACGTTTGAGTAAAAATATTAAAACAATTTTTTATTGCAAAATGTTAGAGCCGACTTCTAGGTTGGTTAAAAATTGTTTTTGTTTTTTTAAGGATACCATTAATTAGAGGAGCCGACTTCATAAAAGCTTATTTTCTAGAAGGTCATTTTTGTATTAATTAAACTTTAAGTGAATTTATAAATTGTTCTATGGCGCCGTCTTCATAAAGAATTTGTTGAGTCTATTAAGATTTAATTATAATCTTAACCAAGTGGCTGCCCATTAAAGTATTAAGCCACTTCTTGTTGGAGGAATAAGGTGGTCAACTTGATTTATTTAATAGTTCATTTATTTGTTATTAATTATTTAAAAAAAACATGTTTTAATTCTTTAAGTTTTAGTTTTAGGTATTTAATTAAAAGAAGTTTTAATTAAAAAAATAAAGGGGTAATCTTCATAATGAAAGTTTAGGGTAGTAATTTATTAAGTCATTAAAAGATGTTTTAGCACTTTAATTTAATGTTATTTTAATTATCTTTTACTAGTTATCACTTGTTGCAAGTTCTTATTAGTGTTTTAGGGGCAAGGCATGTAGACTAGAATATAGGCTTAAGGGTAAGGGTTTTAGGGTAGTTTTATAAGTGAAGACACATAACCATCAAGGTGTGGGGTGCCTAGGCTTCTCCTAGGGTACCATGACCTTTATCAAATGCAAATGACCACTGAAAGAGTCATTTAGACTCTTGCAATTTTTTCAACCCACCAGGAACACTTTCTAGGGTAATAGAGCAAGGTTGTTGTGTTGGGGAACCAAGGAAACAACTGGGAAACCATAGAACCAACTTAGGAGTACTTAAACATTCTACAGTGTGTTCAGGGCTTCTTCCATTGTCCCAAGGGCTCCAAGGGCTTCAGACTTGGGCTTAGACAAGGTCAAAAGGTCTCCTTAGACACTGGCACTTACTTCACCCTCAGGTGCTCCTCAAGGGGCACCAAGACACACTAACACACACCTATTGGAATCAATGACAATTTAGTCAACACCTTTCTATTCTGTACGACCCAAATCAAGTTTGTTCCTTTGACAGTCATGACTGTCAGTTTACAGTTTTTTTTATGTGCTTGGTTCAAACCCTTGTCTGTCCCAAACCTATATCCATACCTGCTCTGTTACATCCCCTTACTGGTTTCCTACAAAAATACCTTGTTACTTATTTGTTTCAAGGCTGGACGGAAATTTTTTACATACAAGTGCACACACACTCACACCATTAATTGAACACACTCGATTCATGACCCCGAGCAGAGCCATTAAAAAGAATCAATTAACATAATAACATTCGGATTGGGACATAAGTCCCATCCGCTCAACAGTGGAAAGTACTTAGGCATATCCCTCAAACTAATTGTGAGTAGTATCATAGGAACCCCAAAATAGTTGTCCATTGAGAGGACCTGCCAAGAGAAAAGGGAAATGACCCCCACCGGATTGACTAGTACCCACCAGTGAGGAAAACCAAGAGCTATCGTTTATGGAAAAGCGGTCATCAATTTGACCTGAGCCATGGAGTGAGGGGTACTTCCCCAATACACAAGCCATCAGATAGCATTGGTGGTCGAGTGACTCCTTTTGAACCATTAGGAAGTCGATTAAAATTGGGGTCCATATTCATTTCCTGTCACTACCATAAGCCATCATTGCTCGACCATGTTATTCTTATTGGCTTAGGGGGCACACCCTCGAGTTCGGTTCTTTGAACTATCACCATCGAAGCCATATTCAACAACACTCACCACCCTCAGAGCCA
Organism: Pseudotsuga menziesii; assembly: GCA_001517045.1. Lineage (NCBI taxonomy): Eukaryota > Viridiplantae > Streptophyta > Pinopsida > Pinales > Pinaceae > Pseudotsuga > Pseudotsuga menziesii. The sequence continues at coordinate 165,175 of LPNX010993138.1, forward strand.
CACATGGCCTCTGAGTCTGATTCAAATTCCTACCAATCCAAACCCACTTTATTCACTGCCCCCACTAGCCCCATGGTTGGTGTGCATCCAGATCCCTTCCAAGGAGGGATAGTCGGTAGTGGACCTATGTCCTTGCCACCCATCATCACGGGTATCCCCTCTAGTGGGCCCATCACTACTACACACATTTTTTTTGGTATGCTACCTACTAGGAGTGGCCCCACACCAACTACCATAGTTTCTACCATACCACCTTTTATGCCTAGGGGCAGTGACCCTTCCATGTCCATTTTGACTATACCCACTATGGGAAGTCAACCTCATATACCATTAACCATGCATGGGAACTATGTTCCTACAAACATCGGCACCATTGCTGGTCTATCCCGATCCAACCTCGGGTCTAGCCTACCTTTCATGGCTAGTCTCAACCTACCAAATTTGGCAAGGTTAACAAATGACCCCATCAGTCATCAACCACACTATCCTCCCATGCCTATAACACTTCCCTCATACATCCTAAAGTTTGAGGGCAAGGCAGGCGAGGACCCCCAAAACCACATCATGTCTTTTCACTTGTGGTGTTCATCGAACATCATAGTGGATGAGTCTGTTAGATTGAGGTTGTTCCAACGGACACTTACGGGTGTTGCAGCCAAATGGTACATCAAGCTGCCTCATGCCACTTACCACGATTTCTCCTCACTTACCTCCATTTTCCTCCAATACTTTCAATTACTCATTCGATATGACAAGGGAGTGGAGATCCTTTTATCCTGCTGTCAAAATAAATCTACCCACATCATGGATCACATCCATGAGTGGTGACATAGATGTAGCTTGTACAAGATCCAATTGGATGATAGGATCTTCCTTGACTGGTTTTTGAAAAGCTTACTCCAACCCATAGCCAAAGACGTCACCTCTGAGTGACCTTAATATAAGGAGGAGGCCATCTTAAAGTCTCAGCAATTTGACTTAATCTACACCCAGTCTGGGTATTTATATACCATCATACCCAATTCTCCCCAAGCTAGCACCTCTCATCGTGACACATCGAGGGCATCCGACGCTCCTGATGGAGTCATTGTCTCTATCACACAACACCCTCATTTCTATGTGGCCTCTCCCATGATGCCACCACACTTGGGTAACATCCAGCATGTTTCCCAACCCAGTTTCACCCCAATTACTCATGTATGATAGCTCAGTCTGGATCCACCACCTCCTATGCACCTCCTACACCAACTCATCATGTCCATGGGAGGACATGTTCGTCACAATCATGTTCTAGCCAAGCGGTCGGGTTTGTAGCCCTTATAGCTCCCCCGGTCTATAATGCACCACCTTTGCAACCCACTCCGTCTCCAGACCCGACTCCTCCAGTCTCTACAGGATAGTTTTATGCTCAACAAAACCTTCCAAACTAGCCTTCCCCCAATTACCAACAAGGCCAGGGCAAGAACAAGCGAGGAAAAAACCGAGGCAATAATCAGCCCCTAAGAGGAGGCCAACAAGCTAACCCTCCAAACAATAATGGTGTCGACCCGCCTACACAGAATCCCTAGCACCCCAATCGGCCTGGGAAGAAACCATAGTTACAAACCAACCATCCATGTGTTATTTGCAACACCTATGGTCACTACACTCATTTGTGTCCCCACATGGCTCGCGTCCAGCAACTCCTTCAAAATGACCAACAATGTGATCTGAACGTGGTAGCTCTGACTCAGCCAAACCCGGCACCACCAGGTCCTCCGCCTATGGTGCTCCAAAACCCCCTACCACACCAAGGGATGGTTGCAACCCAACCCATGGCCCCACCTGCTCCCGTAGCTCTTGTTGCGACCCCACCTACTGAGGCTGGTATCCATCACCTCATGACGTTGTCATCCGAAGTCAACCTCTAGACTCAGCGCAGCCAGTATGGATCCACGACAGAAACCATTGACCCATCAACGGCGTCTACCTCTACCAATGCTGACATGTATCTACACTTACCAAGACTCCCCGTAGATGGGGTGGCCAGACCCCCACGGTTCCTTATGGGTCATGTCACAAACAATGCTATTGCCAGAGCTTCCCTCAACTACAACATAGTTGATGACTTGGCCCAATCTCCTATTTCCATGTCCTCTTTGGAAGTGCTTAAAACTTTCCCAACACAATGTAAAGCATCCTTTTTTGTGCTACGTGTTGTTGATCCCTCCGATTCCAGGTTGATCACCTTTGACTTGGATCAAGGAGAACCTAGGATGGCGTCTACCGTCGCCTTCCAGGTTCCGATCTTAATTCAAAATTTGGTCATACTTCGATTCATTATTGATGAAGGGGCCTCCATCTACATCATGTCGACCACTGTTTGGCAGAAACTTGGGTCCCCTACCCTTCAACCTTCTACCACCACTCTTCGTGCCTACAATGGTCACTCCACTCAACCACAGCGCATTCTAACGAACATTCCTATTGAACTAGACGGTAAAACAGTGTTAATTGACATTGAGGCTATCAATGCCCAACTTTACTACGACCTCTTACTAGGACATATCTACATGTATGCCATGCGAGCAGTGGCCTCTACAATATTTCGACTACTGATGTTTTTTCATGATGGGAATATCGTGACTATTGACGAATTGACATACTACGATCCTATGGGGCCAACCACGCCAAAACACGTCCTTCCGACTATCAGCTCCACCATTGACAGTGTGTTCATTCCATACTTGTTTGTTGTTGGCCCATGCCTATTTTCAAACACTCCTATGATGGACACCTTTTTGTCCTTTCCACCTCCACCTACACTAACTGAAGTTTTGGATTTGTTTACCATCACATCTAGTACCATTTCGACCACGTCGCAACCTCAACATCAATCACCAGGGAACTATTGGGGTTCATTCCCAATCCACACAATTCCTTTCCTGTTTCCACCATCTAGCATCGTGAGTGTTAGTAAAAAACATTAAACAATTTATAACATATATCCAACGATTTAATTGTCAACCCGGAGAGAGCGTAAACTTGCGAAGTACAGACAAAATATATGCAGGGGCAAAGTATTGCTAACTTAATATAATATTCTAGGTGAAGGAAATTAAAAGTAAATGCGACTGAAATTGAATTAGGCTTGCAAAAGAAGGAAATGACATGAAAAGAAATCTAATCTAGAAAAGCAGGAAATTGCGTGAAATAAATATAATCTAAGAAAGCATAAGATTGCATGAAATAAACTGATATAAAACCATCAACATTAACTTGTGAGCTCACATAAAATCAACACAACTAATTCATAATCAATACATCAAAATATGAAGAGATCAAAATATCTATTCTAAAACATGAAATCTATTACAACAGGATCAAATCTATGACTATATCAAAAGATGAAGCATTTCTCTATCTCTATAGAGAGGCCTCTCCTTCAAAATGAGGAGAGAGCACTCCTATTTATACGTGAATTCAAGATAACTAATCATAATTACAAATCCACTATTCTCTCAACTTATCCCTCAAAATCCTCCATCATACCCACTTTTCTCTCAACTTATCCCTTAAAATCCTCCATGATATCTTGGATAAGATATTCCATCTCCATGATCTTCTCATTTAAATTAGCCCACATCTTGAAGATGAAATTCGAATTTGAGACTAGGTGGTGACTTTTGAGCTTGTTAAAGTCTTCAAATATACCTGTAATCGTCACCAAACTCACCCAACTTTGAGGTATAATGAAAATATGTCATTTTTCTTAATACTTAACCACAAATTCACTCAAAATACTCAAAAATAAATGATTTGGAAAATAATAAGGTAACCCATATTTATTCATGAAAATGGTGGATATTAATGGTCTTATGGAAGGATAAAATAGGAATAAGGTGACAAATGATATATGAAAGATGAATAAAAATGTGGTATTTTTGTGACTCAACATTCCCCCAACTTAACTGGTTGCATGTCCTCATGCAACTATGCATTGATTCTTTTTAAAACATTTGGCTTTGTAGCTGGGTTTACATAATGATGGTATGTAACAGTAAATCATTCCATGATTTGAAATGCAAGAGTGACAGCGATTTTTCATGATGGTTGGTTCTTGTGTTAACAACCATGAATATAACAAATGTTGTTTCTTGTGTTAACAACATCCGTTCATCTATTTGTATTTTTGCTGCAATACATAAGATTTAGAAGTATACATGCATTGGAAATGATGAACCATCAATTTACATTAGAAAACCTTTCTTTCATGTTATGAATCATGCCAATATATATAGAAATGTTTTTTTTTGTTTATTCAATGTGTAACAAAGAATAGTTTGGTAAAGACATGTTGGTTAATGGTAAATGAGATGATGAATATGTAAAATGGTAATGAATAGTCCCCCCCCCAACTGAAGATGTCTTAGGTTCATAAAAATGAGTAAGGTAATGTAACATGGTGAGGGCATTTTCCAAATTCATTCGTTTTCTAGCATTTAAGGAGTTACATCGTTAAAGATTAGAAAACAACATACCTCCACTTACCCAAAAAGTTGATGAAATTATGCAATAGGAATGTGGTTGATACTGCTAAATCATACAGTGTGAAGTGAAGAAATCTGAACTGCTGCTTGGTTGGATGAAGTAAAAGATGAGAGCTGAAAGTAGAAATGTGGTACTCTCATATGGCTGAAGTATGCTACTATAAAATTGTTGATAATGTCATGAAAAGTATATAGTCTTCACCTACTACAAAACCCGATGGTACAATTCTTACCATGCGAATAAATGTGCCGATGTCGAGCATGGAAAGAAGTCATTGGATTACCGACCATTGATGAATGTCGTTAACCAATGCGAGGAAATCTCACCATTGATGTCAATGAGTGTCAAGATACCTAAGTACATCTTGCGAAGTGCAAATAAATGAGTTGATGTCGAGCCACTTGCAAGATCTAACCATCAAGGTACATTGATGTACTCCCATGATTGTCAACGAGAGAACTTTCCATTAAGGCATGCAAGCCTCAAGGTACTAAAAATGAACTCTATTCTCTATCCCATATAAGGCGCTGAGGTCGATGGGGCAAGACTTGTTGAAAGGTGGGCCTTAAGGAATCCCACATCAGTCAACACGAGTTATAGAAAATGAGTGGTAGGACTATAAATAAAAGGTCTCAACATCAAACGGTTTTTATGACAAGGAAAATGAAGTAATGTAGTCATGGAAAGGAAGCTGAATGGTTTTATTCAGAAGGCAAAATATAAACTGAAAATGAGGAAAATGTGTGCAACTCAGAAAGGTAGACATGTGGGAAGTCATGATGTATAAGGCAGTGAAAATGTAAACTCTAACATGGATGGTGAATAGGATTGGAAGGAGAAGGATAAGTAATCATGACATGGCATAATTGGTTTCTGAAAGGCTTCTTTGTGACAGCAAATGTCATGACATACACAAGGGAAAACTCAACTCCTTCGAGCTTTCAATGGAACATTTTTCTAAAAATTTTATGCAATTTTGGAACTTGCCATTCGTTCGTCTTTGAACCTGCAAAAATGTTAGCATTTCCCTGCAACAAAGTTATGAGCGCATTGAAAAGTGCTTAATAAAAGTTAAAGAAAATAAAATGCTTTTATACATGAAAGTAGCAATGCATATTAAGCAACCCTTCTTGTCAAAACTTGTTTCTGAGTGACTTGCGAAAACAAGTTAGCGCAACAATCATAAAATTTGATTTCGAGAAGATTCCACGTTCATTTGTAATTTTTAATTTTATTTATTTATATGTATTTTATTTAGTTTTTATTTATATGTATTGTTTAATTTTAATTTTATTTTATTTGTATATTTGCATTTATCATAACCCTTTTATTATTATTGCTAAATTTATTTATTTACAGAAAAGAACACAAATATATATATATATATATATATATATAATTTT
>LPNX010993138.1:171225-287910 GCA_001517045.1 Pseudotsuga menziesii
TTGATGTTGTTGTCGGAGAAACCACAGTATCAAAATGACCAAGTCGGCGTTTCAGATCCATATCAGGATTCATCATTAGGACAATGTCAAATGTGGAGAGAGCGAGAATCATTGATAAATACTGTAACTGTGTAGAAAAAAGAAAGGTCTCATGTCGGCTTGGGAGGGAGGCTAGGGTTTGCTAGGTTAAAAAAAAATTATTAATTTGTGCAGAATTATTATAAACTATTGAAAATTTTTATTTAAATATATTTATAGAAACCAAGAATTTGTTAGCTTTTAAAATTTTTTACATTTGCTTAGTCCTAAAGAAATCTTAAGTTAAAAATCTAAATCATTAAAATTCTAAAACATTAAAATTGTTAAAATTCTTTAATGTCTATAGAAAGTTAATAGTAATAATTTGATTTTTAATTTGATTTTTAATTATAATTATAATTATTAATGTGTCTAAATCATTAAAATTGTTATAATTCTTTATTGCTTACAGAAAGTTAATAATAATAATTATATCTTTATTTTAATTCTTAATTTTAATTTTAATTTAAAATTATAATTATTAATGTGAATGAAATTTATTAGGTCATAATTAAGGACTAGGAATGAGGTCCAAGAAGAAAGGAGAAAGGGTCTTAAAAAGTTAATAATCTTAATTTTAATTTAATTTTAACTTTATTTTTATTTTTTATTTTTAATATAATTTAATTTGATTCTTAATTTTTATAATTTAAAAAAAAATTATTAATGTGTTTGAAATTTTAGTCTTATTTAAGGACTAGGTAGGAGGTCTTAAGAAGAGAGGAGAAGGGCTTGAATGAGGGAAAAGGGCACAAGGGCACAAAGGCAAAAAGTTGAGATCAAGAGGACCAAAGTCAAGGGACAGAATGAGGGGGAAAATTGCTTTTCCGATTGAGAATAGAGGGAAGCCAACTAGTGCTCACCTCGAGGCCACCATCTCTATTTAGATTGTGTGGGAGTTTGATAATTTCTAAGGCTTTTCTGAATTTTCTTTTGAAATAGTGGTCTTATTTCGCGAGGATTGTGGTGTCTTCTAAGCAAATGTGATGTTTGGTTTTGGCAACATGTTTCGCAAGGGATGAGGAATGGATATGTTCTTTTCTAATGTCTTCCCCATGTTCCTTTAACCGCGTGTGGAATGGATACGTTCTTTTCTAATGTCTACCCCATGTTCATTTAACCGCATGTGCATTTATCAATAACCTACCACCACAGAAATTTAGCAACAAATATTAGTTTTATGTTATTTAGTATTTTTATTTTATTTATTTTTTAAATTTTTTTTTTTTAATATTTATATTTTTATTTGTATGTGTTTTTTTTTAAAGGTTTTTAATTGTTTTGCAGAGAATTTAGAACAAAAATTAGAGTTTTCACATCCTCCTTATACAGAAACTAGTGTGTCTTTATGTAATGTTTGAGCAACAGAGAGAGAGGGTCGACCATGGATAATTTTAGAGTCGAAATTTAGCCCATGGGATATTTTTATGGGCTTTTCTCCAAAAAAAAATTCGTCGTATTTCAATTTTTGAAACCCTATTTCGCCCAATTTTGATGGGGTAAACTGTTTTCACCCTAAAAATCGCCAATTTATTATATAAACGATATAAAATCCTTGCAGATTAAAATATTTTTGAAAAATATCATCAAACATTTTATAGTTGGTGTTTTAAGAATTGGTAAGATTCACCAACATTTATACACTTTTAAATAAGTATGGTTCCTTAAAATCATCCTTGGGGTCGACCCTTTCAGTGGTCGACCCCTCTAAAAGCAGACTATCTTAATGATTTGAAGTGTGCAAACAAGCGACAAGTTTGGTAGTTTGAATGACCATGTGAGTACCCGTCTGAATGAACATGTTGTTGGAGGTATAAGTAATCCTTCACGTTTTAAACAGATATGAAAATTGGTTAATTAGATAAATGTGTACCTGAATTACAAAGAATGAAAGAAATGCAGCTTGATATTGCATAATCATTCGCGAGCATGGTTTATATGAAGATCATAACAAAATTGAAACAAACACCTACCTCCCCCAAACCAAAGATATGTCAGGTCCCACTGTGCAAAAAAAAATCAAGAAGAAGGTTGAGCTACGACAGCAGCTGCCTTTGATTTCAAAGAAGATGAAACGGACTGTGATTTATAAAGAATTATCCAGAAACCCTAATGTTTTAACAAGGATATAATTTAAGTAATTTAAGGAGATGAATGACCCTGACATATATAGATATATGATGCATGTTGCGCCATTCGATGCCAAGTAGTCACCGTAAATTGATTTAGTTTAATCAATTACAGGAAAATATCCATTTATACAATCATTCGAAAATGAATAGAACATGACCTGAATCAATGAAAGAATAAGAAGATAAACTATGAATCTGGTTTTAATGATACGCTAATTCGGCGTTACTATGAATCTGGTGCCTTTGCCATTACCCATGCTTTTACTTATTATGTTGATGTTTAGAATCCAAATTAAGGATAAATTCCAACTCCCGACTTATTTGTCATTGCAAGTTACTACTCGGATACTGATCAAATCAATATTTATTTCATTCATTAGGGTCGAGCGTTGGTTGTGAAAGCCCCTAGTAATATCTAGATCCAGATCGATACCCACCGGGCTCTTACGTGACATTATTTCATAGGTGCATCATAGGCTTCTACAGGTAAAGGCAATCATAATTTAATCCTTAACAAATAATTCGTTAACTATTTTAGTGTTTATACTTATCTTTAATATTTTTCTTAAAATATTTTTTATAACTATTATAATATTGTAAATACTTTATATATTGACACCTATTAACTCTTACCATAACAACGTTAATGTGATTATTGATATATACTTCTAGGTTGGCAATTGATATATACTTCTAGGTTGGCAGTTGGATGCGTTCTTGACGTAATGAATGAACATCTCACATTGAACAACTATTGAAAAATTTTAGGTATATCTTTTCAATGATTCATTGAAAAGAGATATGACATTTTTGTAAAAATTTGCAAATTTAAGCTCGCGAATTTTAATGAAAAAAACAATTAAACAACGCTCCACATACAATTAAGAAGTTCTTTGTAGCAATAAGCTTTGAGCAAAATATCAATTTTCCGGATGATACCACCTCACTGGTTGTCTCTTCCACCATTTGTGATTCTATTGTCCTCCCTTTCATCCAGATGACGACCACCACCAGCTCTGTTGTTGTTGTGGTTCGTCATCCAAATACCTAAGAACATCATTTAATACAAAGTACTGGCTTTCACGAGGAACTAGGAAGAATGATTGTGTGAATGTCCGAGTTGTACTGTTTTTAAAAGTAATTGATCCATTTACTAAAACTAGTACTCCATCATCAAGAGACGGCTGTGAATGAGCTGAGTTGATCACGATATTTAACCCTTTAAAAGAGAGGGACGTTATCAGCTGACTGATACTTTCCACAGTAGTTACTGATTGCATTTTCCCTATCAGATCTGGGCGAGGGAATATGCTGCAATCCAGATAAAATTTGTATAGGGATTGAGATTCCACAACAAGAACATTGTAATACTGGTTCATGCCTTAGTTTGGATGCGCAGCACCACATCATCATTGTAATCGTATGACCTTCATCCTTTTCCCGATGAGGAGAAGGATTGATTTGTTGTGCATAACCTTGGCTAATGACCTTTGAACTTCCTAAAACCAATGGAAAATGGTATCACCCATCTTGAAATGGTCTAAAAAAGTAAAAGCATTGTCACTCTAACAGAGTTATCTCCCTACTTAAAGCAGTCAAAGCCATCGTATCCCTGCACTTTTTATTACCATTATATCCCATAAAGTGCTTGCTTTCTGAAGTTCAAATCTCCCTCATATTGCTTTGAGGCCCAAAACCCTATTGTCTTCCTCTTACTCGCATGGAGAAGCACATTGAAGGGATTGTTGGGTGAGAATGACAGAGATTCTCCTTCATTGTTATGCATAGTGGATAGTTGGGATTTTAGATCTGAGTTAAAGATGAAACTAACTCTCGTGATGGTAGCGACCTCCCCTGAATTACATGTAAGGCTAGACATATTATCTAGGATTTTCTATTGCATCCAAATCATGAGTTGGTTGCAACAAGCGCCAATTCACTAGTGTATTCGTTGGATTGAATGAGTTATTAAATTCAACTAAAAATAGAACTGGTTGTTAGCCATCCAAAAAGGAATGTAAAGGATCTCAAAATCAGGGTGAGAAGATAAGCACCATATCCTTCTCTTCGTGTTAAGCACGGAAATTGGTTCCATACACTATGATTTGTGGAACTATTAATTGGCTGCAGTTAAGGATTTTAATGTGTTAGTTGTGGTTAAGGAGGTAGGTGTTTACTTCCAATTCTACCAACATCAATGACTTCAACGTGAATTACGATCAGATGGTTATGGTGATGGATTAGATAATCATCAATTGGGAGTATTTATGACAGTGTGTGTGTTCATCAAAATTTCAATCGTTGGTCAACATCCAAAACCTTTCATGAGTGGAATCTCCTCTATCAAGTGGAGAACGCAAACATATATCCTACAGAGGTGCTATCACCCCGAATCAATAACATCAATTCGCTTCAGATCAGCTCAGAGGAATCCAAGGGCCAGTTTTGCAAAAATGCAATATTTCATTTTTAGTATTGATTTTTAATTGTTTTAATCGGTTTTGTAGGTATGAAGTTGGTCTCGAAGAAAAATACATGCGCACGCCATTCTATGCGTCAACAAATAGTGGGTGGCAACAAATAGCGAACAATTTTGCAGACTCACGCATCCAAGAAATCTCGTTTGTATATTTCTTTCGATTGCAGGTTTTACTCTAGGTTTAGCATGCAAAAAGTGGAACAAGTGAAAAGATGGGAACGTACAGGCAGGGTTTCAGAATTCTTTTTTATTATTATTATTATATATTCTTTTATGTGTTTTATTTTATTTCATTTTTAATTTATTCATTTTTCTAAATTTTTGCAGGTTTCAGCCTGTACAGATCGAAAGACAGGCTGAAGGATGGGTCATTTGATTTGCTATTTCAATTTTTATTATATTTGTCATTTTATATATATATATATATATATATATATATATATTAAAGTTGCAGGTTTTGTTGATTAAATATATCTATATACCTTCATTATATGTATATTATCTAATTATTTAAATTTTAATGTTTAATATTTAAATTTTCAAATGTTTTAATGTTCATAAGTCTATTTTTACAACAACAAAAAAAATTAGAAAAACTAAAACTACATTTAAAATGAATAAACATTGTTTTATTATAATATTCCTAGTAAAAGATTTTAAAAGTATTTTTGGATTCAAAAGATTAAAATCTAAATAATTCTTAATGCAAACTGAGATATATATTTATTTATGTGTTTATTATTTTTTTACTTGTTTATTAATTAATTAATTTTATTTTTTAATTGTTAAAAGAAACTAATTCTTAATGCATTTTTTATTTCCACATGACTAGAAAATTATTAAATGAAAAATGAAAATGAAAAGAGACCAAAAATTTCATAAAAAAATTTTAGGTTTAAAAGATTAAAATTATTTTTAATTCCTAACAAATTAAAAACAACAGTAATTAAAACTATTAGAAATAATAAAAAAATTAACAAATAGAAATATTAAAGAAAATTAAGGCATCCTACATGCTAATTTTAAATTGGAAATAAAACTTAAAACCTACCTACTTTACTTTAATTAAAATTAAAGATTATTTACATAAAATGAAATTTCCAATGTAACCATCTATCTAACAAGAGTACACAAAGATTAAGATTTAATTTTGAAAAACTATATCCAGAATATGTAATATGGAAAATTAAATACTGAAAATGAAAATTAATAAAATAAAAGTGAAAACAAAACCAATCTAACCTAGTACTTACTTAAAAACATTGTTTGATGCAGCATTTGTTTGCATGATATTCTTCATGATTTTGATCACCTGAGATCCCCTCTTCATCCTTCTCGATTTTCTTCTCACATAATTGCTCCTCATATGATGTGCATAATTATTCCAATGTTGATTTTTCTTTTACTTCAGGAGTAGTAAATCTTTTAGCTACTATTAAGATCTCCTCTTATTGAGAAGAGGAGATCCCTACTTCTGCTTGGATCTGAGTGAGTTGTTCTAGACTTATGCTCATAGTAAAATCATTTTATCAAATCAAATGATTAAAAAAATGAAAAACAATTATATGACAAATGCAAAAAAACAGTGCAAAATGAGTTAGTACAAAACAAGTGCAAAAACAGAAATTAAAAGTGCACGAAAATCTGTATAAAACAAAAATGAACATATACAAACTTAAAAGCAAGTTAGTATGAAATAAAGGCCTGCCCAAAAATGAAAGCAATCCAAAAACTGTAAAAGAAAACTTGCATAAAAACAAACTCGCATTTGCAAAAAATGAAAGAACACTCTTGCAGGAAAAGTAAATACTTTGCAGAAAAGTAAACACACTTGCGGAAACAACAAGGCTTTGGGGTGACCCACTAAAGCGGATGCGTCTGGATGTTACACCACGGAAATTTTGTAGTGAAGTCATCCTTGCATCTTTCCGTTCCCCCTCCCCCTTGCTATGTAATAAAAGTGAACTATCTACCTATCTAAATGTTGACCCCTTTTAGCACCTCCCCGACAACGGCGCCAAAATGTTGGTAAACAACATTAAACAGTTTATAACATATATCCAACGATTTAATTGTCGACCCGGAGAGAGCGTAAACTTGTGAGATACAAACAAAATATATGTAGGGGCGGAGTATTGCTAACTTAATCTAATATTCTAGGTGACTGAAATTAAAAGTACATGCGATTGAAATTGAATTAGGCTTGCAAAAGCAGGAAATGACATGAAAACAAATCTAATCTAGAAAAGCAGGAAATTGCGTGAAATAAATCTAATCTAAGAAAACATAAGATTGCATGAAATAAACTGATATAAAACAATCAACTTTAACTTGTGAGCTCACATAAAATCAACACAACTAATTCATAATCAATACATCAAAATACGAAGAGATAAAAATATCTATTCTAAAACATGAAATCTATTACAACAGGATCAAATCTATGACTATCTCAAAAGATGAACCAGTTCTCTATTTCTCTATCTCTATAGCCTAGGACTCTCCTTAAAAATGAGGAGAGAGCACTCCTATTTATACATGAATTCAAGATAACTAATCATAATTACATATCCACTATTCTCTCAACTTATCCCTCAAAATCCTTCAACATACCCACTTTTATCTCAACTTATCCCTTAAAATCCTCCATGATATCTTGGATAAGATATTCCATCTCCATGATCTTCTCCTTGAAATTAGCCCACATCTTGAAGATGAAATTCGAATTTGAGGCTAGGTGGTGACTTTTGAGCTTGTTAAAGTATTCAAATATACCTGTAATCATCACCAAACTCACCCAACTTTAAGGTATAATGAAAATATGTTATTTTTCTTAATAATTAACTACAAATTCACTCAAAATACTCAAAAATAAATGATTTGGAAATTAATAAGGTAACCCATATTTATTCATGAAAATTGTGGATATTAATGGTCTTATGGAAAGATAAAATAGGAATAAGGTGACAAATGATATATGAGAGATGAATAAAAATGTGGTATTTTTGCGACTCAACAGTGAGAAATCCTGTGTAGTACCTCAAAATCTACCAAATTTTACATTGGAAATTCTTGTGTGGTACCTCGAACCACCCACCCCACCCCTGACTCCCCAAGTTGTGTTAATTCCTGTCCAACCCATCCAACCCATTAAGATGGTGTCACACCCACTTCTTGGTCCATCAAAGACTCCAACCATCTCCAATATTTCCCCTCCTCCTCTAAAGAATACTGGGGGAAAGGCCACCAAAACAACGATTGAACCTCACCCGACTACTCCTTGCGCGTTGTGCGATATCCAAGGTCATGCGACACAAAATTGTCCCGAGTTACCTATCCTTTACACCCACATGGACGCCATGGATATATCCGATGGCACTTCAGTATTCACCGTCCCAGATCTACCGACAGTCAAGAATAAGTCATTGCGAACCAACCACCCTTATGTAGTTTGTGGCTTGTATGGTCACTACTCTCACCATTTCTTGGACTTTCCCTAGTATTAGTCAACCCTTGACGACCTTCGAAAACACTCACGTGAGTTAGACATCACTGTTCTTGAGGAGATCCACCCTTCAGTTTCCTCCTCTAACACATCCAACACCATATACATGATCTCCAGTTCTTCTAGTCCTTCCATTCCCTCAGACATAGATGATCCCTCCGATCTATCTATGCATTGTTTTAACAATGATGAGGAAATCCTTGAAGCTCTGTCTGCTCCTGACTACCAGCTTGGAGTTTACTTGGGTTTATCGTCTCTCACAAAGGGATTGCGGTCAACCCTCTGAAGGTTCAAGCCATTATGAATCTTCCCTCACCGCGTACTTTGCGACAACTGCAGAGTCTCCAAGCCAAGGCCGATTTCCTTCGTCGTTGCATTCTAGACTGTGCAACAAAAGTCCATGGTTTCTTGTGACTACTCTATACCAGCATTCTGTTTGTTTTGGATAAGCATGTGCAAGGCACTTTTGATGCATTAAAACAAACCCTGGAGTCTACTCCATTGTTGTCTCCACCCGACTTCACCAAAGATTTCATTCTCTATGTGTCGGCATCTGAAAATGCCATCGTTGGATTTTTGGTCCAAGAAGACAATGCTCGTCAAGAGCATGTGATCTATTATGTCAGTCATAAGCTTTCTGGTCCCCCTTTACATCTAGTCCCGCTGTAACATCCATAGTTGGATGTTCTCAATTAACTTGAAATGAACCTGTAATTTCTTAAATAGCCCACATATCCGTAGATATAAAATGTTGTATAAATTGATAGATAAGTGATAAGTTACAATTGAGGGTCCGTTATTTATATTTTGGTGGAATACCCTTTCATTAATAGTCATGTATTTTCGTAAAGACATTATTAATTATTATTATTTATTATATATGTGTGTGTGTGTTGATGTTTATTATTATTATTGTTATTATTATTATTATTATTTTATTGTTTGTTGTTATTATTTAAGTTTGTTACATTGCCTTCACCTTAAGGGAAGATTTGTCCTCAAAGCTTCATTGACAACAACGTCTGATTTTGCTTGAACTGTCATCTCTGGATCATTTGCGACACTTGATGAGATAAGACGATACGAGTTACGGTTTCCCCAAGAGAATTGTCACATCGTATCTGCTATGGTCCATCCCATATCTATTTTGATTGGACCTCTGATATTGTTTTGGAAAACAATTTGTCTCAATTGTTGCTCAGTATGTCGAATTGTTTGCTTGTCAACATAACTCTTTTGTGAATGCTCATTTTGACCCTCTCGATGGTCAAAATGACGATTATAATTGGGATGTATGTAAGTTGTATGTGTTATTTGTTTTTCTTCCTTTTGAACTACGGAAAGGACTGCCTTCACTTCCTCGACTTGACTTTGTTTTTCAGAGAGTCTGGATGCTTCTTTTTGGATTTGCACTATTTTTTTCTCCAGTAGATTATTTTTACTCTGAATCCTCTTGAACCTTTCGTCTTGTGAATTTTTGTCATTTTTTAACTTCTTGATTTGTTTCTCTAGTTCTTGATTAAGATTCTTTAGGCGTTGGTTTTCTTCTTGATTTTCTAGAACTCTTCCTTCGAGGTCTTCATTGGATTGTTCCTTCTTGTGACTATGTTTCAGTTTTTTAATATTCGTAATTAATATTTTATTATGATTTCTTAATCTATATATTTCTTATGTCCTACTTGTTAATGTGTTATTGACTTTCATAATTTCCAACTTGTACGATTTTTTGAGTCGTCCTTTTTTTGCTGGAGTTCCTCAATCTGTTGCTTAAGGCGGAAATTCTTCGCTTCTTAGCATTTTACTTTTGTCTAGATTTGTGTGATTTTGTCATGTTTCTCCTTGATGATTTTTTTAATCGTTGTATTTCTTCTTTATTCTTGACTGCATCTTTCATGATTTTTTGGTTTTGTAGATTCTGATTGGTATATTTTTTACTCATTAATTCCTCAATTTGAGTAGATAATCTCTCAATGTGTATTTTTAGATAATGATTCTCTTGCTCTATTAATCCCTTAGAAATATCCAGCTTTGTCATGTGAAATGTTTTTTCCAATGCTACTCGTAGTTGGGACTGCAATTCTGATTTAGAATTCGCCATAATTCCTGACTTCTGGTGTTCTTTGACAATAGTTGGTTTTCTTTTTTATCGACTTCTTGTCTTCTTCGATTTTGTGTTGTTTTTCTTTACTCTTGTAATTTAATAATTGTACTTAATACAATTATTAAGTAATTATTATTATTATTATAATGATAAAAAAAATTTAAGGTTGAAATAAATAATTTTCTTCCCCTAAAGACTTCTTGTAGATTGGGTGGTTGGGAGGAATGAGTGTTACCTTCTCCACCTAAGTTCAAATCTCACTTGCTTCTTAGTAGCAATTATTATGCACTTTTAGATTTTTTTTCCCCTTAAGTTTTGTAAAATGTTAGTAAATTGGGTGGTTCGAAGGAATGAGTGTTACCTTCCCCACCTAAGTTCAAATATCACTTACTTCTTAGTAGTATTTATTATGCACTTTTATATTCAAACCCCAACCCACTTATTAAGAAACCACATGTGGTTTCAATTTTACCCTTTTTTTGTTTACTTTTACTTCTTTTTTTAATGTACAATATCCTATTTTTTGGGAAACCCTAATAGTGGTTAAAAACCAAATTTAGACAAAGTGTAAATAATGTCCAAGGGTCGTATAGCTCTGATACCCCTATAACATCCATAGTTGGATGTTCTCAATTAACTCGGAATGAACCCGTAATTTCTTAAATAACCCACATATATGTATATATAAAATGATGTATAAATTGATAGATAAGTGATAAGTTACAATTTAGGGTCCGTTATTTATATTTTGGAGGAATACCCTTTCATTAATAGTCATGTATTTTTCGTAAAGACATTATTCATTATTATTATTATTATTATTATTATTATTATTATATATATATGTTCATGTTTATTATTATTATTATTATTATTATTTTATTGTTTGTTGTTATTATTTAATTTTGTTACAGTCCGCTTGAACCCTCTCAAGTGTGTGTTATGTGTACCAGCTAGGAGTTTACTTGGGTTTATCGTCTCTCACAAAGGGATTTCGATCAACCCTCTGAAGGTTCAAGCCAATATGAATCTTCCCTCACCACGTACTTTGCATCAACTACAGAGTCTCCAAGCCAAAGCCAATTTCCTCCGTTGTTTCATTCTGGACTATGCGACAAAAGTCCATGGTTTCTTGCGACTGCTTTGTACCAACATTCTGTTTGTTTGGGATAAGAATGTGCAAGGCACTTTTGATGCATTACAACAAGTCCTGGAGTCTACTCCATTGTTGTCTCCACCCGACTTCACCAAGGATTTCATTATTTATGTGTCGGCATCTGAAAATGCCATCACTGGAGTTTTGGTCCAAGAAGACGATGCTTGTCAAGAGCATGTGATCTATTATGGAACTCAGAAGATTTCTAGTCCCCCTTTACGTTAATCACATGAAGAGAATATGGCCCTCAACGTCGTCTTTTATGTTCAAAAGCTTCACCATGACATCCTTTTAAGCCACACCCGAGTCGTGGTCGAGTCCAACCCTATGAGGTATCTCTTAAGCCGCCACCTTGTTCAAGGTCATGATGCCAAGTGTATTTTCATTCTCCAGGAGTACGATTTGGAATCCGTTGCCCCTAAAAGAACCAAATCTCTGTCATTATATTCCTTAATGACAAACCTCCCTCTGTCATCTGCTTCATCACCCATCACAATCACCCTTCCGAACAAATTCCTATTTGTCATATCCACAGAAGACCCCTGGTATGGGGGCATCCTCTTGTACCTACGCACTCAGAAATTTGAGGCTCATTTAAGTCGAGAATATTGACGATGCATCTGACACAAATCTTCTCACTATCTCCTCATATGGGATGTCTTGTACCATCGGGGAATCGATACCATATTGCGTCATTTCCTCACCTGTGATGACGCTAAAAAAGTATTGAATGACTGTCACAGTGGAGCTTGAGGTGGCCACCTTTCTGGTTTGGATACCACCCAAAATATTCTTCGTGCTGGTTATTTTTGGCCTACCATCTTCATGAATTGCATCCATGTAGTTAAACACAACCACAGTTTTCAACTCTTTGCTCCAAAAGCAAGGACATCTCCCACGATGTTACATCCAATGGTCACAGTCGGTCCCTTATATAAGTGGGCGGTTGACTTCATGATATGTAATCCCACCTCAGTCGACGGCCATAACTACATCATCGTGGTCGTTGATTACTTCAATAAATGGGTCGTGGGCATGCTGACATTTAATAATAAGGCTGATACCATGACACGATTCTTTTTCAATCACATTATCACATGTTTTGGTGTCTCCCAACAAATAGTCTCAAACCATGGTCGCCATTTTGAAGATGTCATGTGGACGGAGCTTTCGACCATGTTGAATTTTGAACACCAGTACTCCTCTGCATAGTACCCTTAGGGCAATGGACAAGTTGAGGTTGTCAACAAGATCCTCAAAACCATGCTCCAATAAATGGTGGGAAACCACAAATCCAACTGGAACCATATGCTCTTTTCCACCCTCTGGTCCTACCAGACATCAACAAAGACCGCCACTGGTTTTACCCCATTCCACTTAGTCCACAATGTAGAGTCAGTACTCCCCATTGAGTGCCATATTCCATCACTCCTCCTTGTCGTAGAGCTCATCCTTGATACCTTACCATTAGAACAATTCCTTATTATGCTCAAAAAAACCAATGAGGACTATGGTGCCATCCTCCAAATGATCAAAGCGGCTAAGACTCAGTCGAAGTCACATTTTGACTCCCACACTCACCCTCGCACCTTTAGCGAGGGTGATCTGGTCCTCATTTGCGATCAAGCCAATGATAAGTTGGGAAAAGGGAAGCTTGAATCCATGTGGTACGGCCCATATGTCATCCATCGATGCCTCGGCAAGGGGGCATAAATTCTCGCTGACTCAGATGGCCGCCTCTTGAAAAATCCTCATAACAGGCTCTACCTCAAGAGGTTCTATGCCTAATGTCTTCCACAATGAGTCACTTGTGTCATAGTTTTTCTTTTTTGTTTTACATTGTTCTTGTTACGAGTCTTACAGTTTTTTCCTTGGTTTCTCCAGATGGATCCCGCCCCACAATCGCTATGTTGGTTTCGTTGACCGAGCAAGTAGATGGTCTCAAAATCTCGCCTCGACTGCGTGGATTATTTATTCCCTGTCACATGAGTTGATCCATATCAACGGAATGTGTTTTGGCATTGCTACCAACAACTAGGTTGAGTACGATGTTATCATTGGTCTCTTGGCCTACACCCTACACTTGGGTATTCGTTGATGGTGTCATTGGTCTTCTTAGGATCCCAGATGCTTGTCTCCCAATTGAATAACTGCTACTGGGTACATGATCCTTGTCTCTTTAGAAATTTCCTACGCACTAAACATTTGGCTAGACATTTTGAATCCATTACATTCACACATGTTCCTAGAAGTCTCAACAGTGTAACAGACCCAATGGCTAATGACATTCTAGAGTGGCACATCAGTCATCGCATATAGGAAATAAAACTGCATCATGTATCATCATATAGTCATGCATACATATGTCATATACATCATATAGGCTTCATCATCATCAAAAAACTCATATAAAAAACCATAAAAAGTGCATCCACATGCATAAATATATCAGCATATCATAATGTTCATTAAAAAATTGAGAATACCCATAAGCTCTCTCAGTTGAGCATACATATCATACAAAATCCTACTGCACCACTACACTAGGGGCAACACCACTAGTTGCTAGTCAAAATTAGATTCCCCCTCCTAGTACTCTGGGTCTATGTCCTCCTCCGTGTCCTCCTCACTGGATTCCTCCTCCTCCTCCATCGGCGCATCGCCTTGTGCCACTACTTGAACATACTTGGTAGCAAGTGCGATCCTATTCATCAAAGGGATCCACTTTGGAGGATCCTGGTAACATGTGGTGATCAGATCGTCGTTAAGGAGTTGTCATCCGTCATCAGTGACCCCCTCTAATAAGCACTCTGTATGTAAAGGGTGACTAAGCCTTGTTGATAGGCCCTATAGTTTTATGATATTTACTCATAAAGTCAGGATTAATGGGGGGTGTTAGAATAATCAACCCATATTTACCTACCTTAGACATTAATTAAGTCATTTTTGTCTTATTACCTAGTCTCCTAGATTCCACTCTATGCTAGTTGCCTTCTACATGTCATAAAAGTCAACACTTGCTAAAACTGAGTCATGGAGCTCTTGGGAAACCTCCTTGAAACCATATTTAGCATGTCTTCTTTATTCCAGATTCTCCAAAGTGCATATCTACTTTTTCTGAAAAGCTGCCTGTTTTATTGAGAATTAAGGCAAAAGGAAAAGCTAGACTAGGTGTAGTTGACTTGTTTTTTTCCCACATCAACCTCCATCCTTTTCTCCTAATAAAAGCATGTATGAGTTTTCTTTCCATCCCTTATTAGCTTTCCTACTTGACTTGGCCAATTCATGAGCATCTTAGTGGATTTGGAAACTGCTTTATACACCTATGGGGGATTTGACTAGATTTAGTAAGCCTACTTTTTTACTATGTCGAATGGCATCCTTATGCATTTGAATCTCTCATGTAATTATATATTGCAGCAGCCTATTACTTCACAATGTTGGCTATTGTACACTTATTCAATACATATTAGTGTTATGCTCCAATTTCAGTCTCCTTTGACAGTTAATTTTGCATGTTTGATTAGCAATTTTGTGAGTGTAATTTTTCTATCTCTTGGGTTCAATTTCCACACACTAAGCTAGTAAACTATATATGAATGAAACCACATAAATCATCATGTATACATACCATTGGATCCCCAATCCTGTCCTGGAGTTCGAGGCATCTCAGGATCTCCCTAGTAGTCCAACCCTACATACAGGTAGTCCTCTATGAGGACTGGTAGCTGCCTCCACTGTGCAAAAATATCTCAATTAAAGAACTAGCCCACTAGGTCTCCTCCCTCCTGGATCATCATCTCACTCCACCTCCTCATGCAATACTCACGAGGTCCTCCCTCCCGCACTTCCAAGTGTGGTCGTAGGGTCGGCAGTCGCTCAAAGAATAATGAGAACAAAAACAAGGGGAAACAGAAATCCCCTCCCACTATCCTGACATGGTTTAGTGAACACTAAAATTGTGTCAAGTACATTTGGGCCCACCCATAGTAGGTGCCCCTTAGTACACGCTCCACAATCAGGAGCTACCCCCCTGAGATCTTGTTCGGTCCTGATGACCCCAAGATCCGCAACACCATCATTGCCACATCTCGAGTCGCAAGACTCTCAATGTCACACACCAGTATGTACGACGAGTGCACCGTAGCAAAGGCATAGCAATTCCTCTCGCATAGGTCATCCAGTGACACCCCATGTGTGAGCTTCGGCGTAGTGTTGTCGATCACACCCAGTATCGGGAGTCTAGTCAGAAAATAAATATTGAGGAGCGTGATATCGATCTGCTCCCCATGGATGATAAAACACTCACCATT
Source organism: Pseudotsuga menziesii (assembly GCA_001517045.1). Taxonomy (NCBI): domain Eukaryota; kingdom Viridiplantae; phylum Streptophyta; class Pinopsida; order Pinales; family Pinaceae; genus Pseudotsuga; species Pseudotsuga menziesii. The sequence goes on from LPNX010993138.1 coordinate 186,990, forward strand.
TGGGTCCCAGAAGCTCACCAGTGTCTCTGTCGACAGTCTCTCTATACACATGAGTGGAACCTGGAAGTACTTCAGTAGCCCACTTTGAGCGAGCGTATCCACTACCGCCCCATCCCCTAATGCCTGCTCTCGTAAGGTACCAATATCTCACTCTTGCCATACTTCCTGTGGCATCCTACACATACACACAGTCCCTACCAGGTCCAGTCATACACAGCAACTCAGCCTGGGATGAGTCTCCTTTGTTCAGCCTTTTTGCATGACCCAAGTTGCTCAAAAACCCCGAACAGGAGTGACATGGTCGCTTATACCCACTGAACAGGTGTGACTTAGGTCACTCCTGTCTCCCCGACAGGTGTGACCAGGTCGCACCTGTCAACTCGCTATGAGTGACCTGGGTTGCGAATTTTCCCTAGAAAATCGTAACCCAACCCCACGAGCCCCTTGAGCTCTGCATAAGCCCCAGGATGATCAAAAACCAAAAATCGACTAGTGAAAAAGTCGGGTTTGGCAAGAGCTCTTACCTGCAAATGAGCTCTTATCGGTTGAAATAAAATAAATCAGCAAACGAGCTCTAGGGTCCTCCACTCCAACTAAGCACTGAACAGTAACAATGACACATGTCATGTGGTCCCCCATGCTTATAGGCCTCTATTGGGACTCGTTTTATTTCGTGCGCCACAGAGTCATCCGAAGTTCGTTTGAGACGTCGTTCACATCACCGGTTCGGTTTTTCACCCGTTGTCTTTTGACAAGACCCTCGTCTTGTTCTCTCACCATGATTTTCCAAGACATTTCCTAAAAGTCACCCTAATTTGTGTGCCATCGCACTAATCTCCCTTTGTATGTATTGGCATGTTCACGAGCCATCCACTCCATATATACTGCACAGTTGGCTATATTTTATCACCATCCATCGTCCCACAAGTGGTCCCCATCAGTGTTATGCATTTATGCTCATCATCCATGTTCACAACATAACCTCTTTCCATATATCGAACACTTCCCCCTTGGTTGATTGACCATTATGGAGTTTTGTTAAAGCTCTTTTCTGAGTCCTAAAAGAATGAAAAGATCGTCGAGCACGCTTGCTTCCTTTCACACTCGTTAATGTATTTGAAAGGGTGTCTATGTAGCCTCGTTTATCTCCTTTTTCAGACTATGTAGACTATCATAAGAAAGGACCACCTTGGCACACTCAGGGAAAGACCATTTCCCTTTTCATGCTTTTATGCTTTCTCAAACATTGGGATGCTTTTATGCTTTCTCAGACATTGGGACCTTACTTTACAAAAAATCTCATTATGGGTTGTCTTTAATCTATTTTCCAGCCTTTTCATCAAGAAAATATTGCCGAGCAAACTTGGTTTCGTTCATGCTTGTAAAAATTATTTGAATGATCATCTAGTTAGTATAGGTTTAAAATTTTTCAACATGATTGGACTATCAACGGTAAAGAAGTATTCCTTCCCCAAAGGTTGGGAAATATCTCCTTTGTACACTTTTATCCTTTTTCAGGTTGAGGAGACTACATACAAAAAAATACCACACTGGAGTATTCTTCTTGTTTTCAGACTCTCTAAAAATGAAAACACCATCGAGCATTTACTTTCTCGGGCTCACTAACAATCCACGAGATCGTGTCATAACAGTGTCTTTAGGCACCACCCCATATATCATAGTTTGGCAGTTTTCCCCCATTGGGTCGCCTTTGTTCCAAGTATTCTGCGATGAGTCTTCCTTGGACCCCCTGGATATCACTAGTCCATGTTCCTCCCTCAATATTTCCAATTTGCAGTTACATTCCCGGTATTACAGCTATGATCCCTCTCCCATGATTCAGTTTCATTTGCTTCTAGATCATCCGTCTCATCATTACTCTGAATAAAGGAAGTTTGAGTCCCACATACTCCCCTTCCTCGGTTCCCCCATTCCGTGTGTCAGTCCCCATATTGGTCCACATATTTGGTTATCCCCCTCGCTTCTAGTCAATGACACATCATTTCCTTGATTAATTGTAGGTCTCCCTCTGTCGACATCAACATATCTATTCCAGAAGATAGACACAGAGGTCCCTGTATCTTGGTTTCATCCACCTCATTGATGAGTTCCTTGGACCACTTGAAAGGAGTCATTAGTGCCTCTCAGGATGGTTGTGTCGGACGTGCTAAACTTCAACTACACCATCGCTTCATTGAGATTCATACATGGTATTGGTCCGTTCAGTATTTGGTTGAAGATCCCAGTTGCCGCCTAACTCTAGCACATTGGTGAGTCTACTATGGGACCCAAACAGTTTTTGGAATCCGCTAGTGTTGTGCTTCCATGTATCTCCAGTACTTGATGTTGCATATGTACACCTCCATATTTAACAGAGCATCAGTTGTGATGATATTTCATTCCATGAGAATTCCATTGTTCCTATGTATCAGTTCTTCATATCAGCATTGTATTCAGCCTCCAATGGAGGCTACCATTATGTATCATCATTTGTATATGTATTGATCGGCTCCCATGTTTTGAGCCTTGATCCCATTATTTATTCTTTTGGCATTGTTACAAACATGGGTATGCCCGCCTCATCCATATACATGTCACACATTCTTTGTATCTCACCCATTATTGGGAAAAAACCAAAATCCACTTTGGTTCGAATGAGGAAGCTCCACTTCTCCGCAGCTCTCTCTAGTCTCTCCACTATTTCCCATGATCCTATGATGTTCATTGTCCATATGATGAGCTCCTTCCCTCATACATCAGGGGGCAATCTGTTAACACAAAAAATTGTTCACCTCACTCTACATGGCCTAAACCACATACATACATCATATTCCTACCATATTTCCCTTACTTTTGACCTTCACAATTGTATTTCCACAAAAAATGGTCCAAAACATTATTATTTACTATGGTTTACCTACACTCTCTCCAAAAAAGGGTCAAAAAACCTAAAAAAGGGTCCAAAGCCCTAAAAAGGGTGTAAAACCCCTAAAAGAGAGAAAACCATAGGAAAATACCATGGGTAACCACATTTGGTCAAAAAACCCCAGATCAATTCTATAAATACATTGTGAAGGGCTTTCCCAAAATACCTTTTTTCCACTATTGTGAGTACGTTGGGACACCCTTTTCTCTCAGCTATTCACACACAATTTTTTCACCATCCCATTGCCATACCATTCCCACTTAGTACGTCAAGACATCCTCGGTACCCACCTGGAGAACCAACCTGTGGAGAGGCGGGCCACTTCCCAGATGACCACGATGGCCCACTTTACAGAAATAAGGTATAACATTTGTTTATTTTGATTTTATTTAGTTTATCCCTCGTATATATATTTTATTTTTGTTACTAATATGTTTTATTGTTTTAGTTTTCCATGAACTCCCCCTTATAGTCCCATTGACATAAGGCTGGTGCTTTTGCACGTAACAAGGGAGAAATCCCTATTACAGTTGTGAATGTTTACCATACATGTTTCTCCAATTAATTTCAAACTCCAAACATGATACTAGGTGATCCGTAAACAATGGGATTATGTCCCATCAATTTCTTCAACACAGATTCATATTGCAAAATGGTGTACTTTGTCATCTCCTCAAATTACTATTAGAATACCATGTAGGGAGATTATATGTTATTCACAATGTATTTTTGAAACCTTTCTTCAATTATCCATCACTCAAAGAAATCACAAACATGACTCTCACCGATCAAGGGAAAATGATTGATAACAAACACCATTAAACAATGTCAATCCAATATAACAATGACATAGGGAATTATCCTATGCAAGTCTCATCTCTAAGCCATAAATGACAATATTTATGTGGGCCAAGAAAACACACATAATTCAAAGAATTTTTATCCTCTCAAGTAAAAAAAATTGAAAGTTATCCAAGCAACATATCATATCGTAGTTGCCTACTACCAATTGATAGACTCGATTTTCCATGAGATTGTTTGTACACATTGTCCATCGAAAGGTCATTGAACAATGCATTCGGAATGCCACTATAGGGAAGGACTATGGTCTCTTTCTTTCATCCAAGACAACCATTCAAGAGAAGTGTTGGTTGTAATAAATGAAACAAAAGTGAACGCTAAGTGTGGGTTCAACATTAAAGAACTATTCAAGCTTTGAGTCAAAAAATGCACACACCAAATGCATGATGGGGGGCAATGGTAGGGCATTGTTGTGAAATTAACCATCTCAGCAACCAAGTAAGCAACATAGGTCCATAACAATGAACCCACAACCTTAATATAGAGTTCTCGAATGTTGTATCATAATCAGTGACACATGGTGTGTGGGGATTTTCCCATTGCATGAGATGGATGATAAATTCAATCTAACTATCCATTCAACCTCATACAATTCTTGATTTCATAATAGAACCATAGGAAATACCATGAAAAAAATTTAATGTTGTAGGCGAGAGGCTAGAAACAACTTTGATGCTACTCTTATGTTAAAAATGCAAAAAATTAAATGATGTTAAGCGCTCATCGTGCTCCAAAATATATGTAATCGATGAATTGAGATAGACACCCACACACCAATTGATTAAAATCATATAGAAATTGACCATATGAGACAATAATCTTTACAATGGAAACCAAATTTGTGAAAAGCAACTTGGAATGGTGATGCTCATTCTATTTTTATTAATTTCTATATAGAATTAGATAGTGTCATGTCTCTTTAGGTTATTAGCATTTTTCTCTGCATAAATTTCTAGAGTCTCTAACAAATATGCCAAAAGAACCCCCTCTCCTGCCTTCTACATTTGTTTTTATCAAGAGTGAAGAGTCATTTTTCTTCTTCTGTTGGCAGCCCAAACGTCTAGCATCCTTGACGCTTCAACTACCCCTTGTAGTCCTCCCCTTAACTCTTTTTTCTTATTGTATTTTTTTCTTTCTTGTAGCTAGTAAGGTTTCATAGTTTTATTGGGAAAGTGGTGGTTTAGCATGTGTCCAACATGCCAAGGAACGCCCTTACTCCTTTGTCCGTCCATGATGCATCGCATACATTGAATGTTTTCCATTCATTGAGTCTTTTTCCATTCAAGGTTTGTTTTGGATCCCTTTCTAATTAGGGGTGTCAATATAAATTACTCTTTTGGATTCTTAGTAGACATGGGTGCGTCATTGTAAACTAAGATTTTTGTTGGGGATATTTTTGTTAGTTTTTTTCTTTATGATAGAGATATCAAATTCTAAGATAAATATATGTCATGTATGATAGTATATGCTAGACACTTTATGCAAGTTGCTTAGTATCTACAAGAAAATTCCTTGGATCCCATTATTAGAAAATTTAGACTCTTTTTGTACCAAACCACTAGTGTCAATTCAATGGAATATGTTCATGACTTAGAAGGCATGTCTAGGTTATGTCAATATATTTCAAACTTTAATTTTGTATCTCCCTTGTTAAATTAGATCGGGTGGCATAACATTTCAACTAGAACTAGGAATGTAATTTAGTACCTTGGAAATCTTGTCTTTTTTTGTTTTTGCTATCCACCTCAAGAACTTTGCAGCGATGTTCATATTCATGTGAGTGTTATAGAGAAAACTGGTTTTTTAGCTCTTTTTATTTTACGAATGAAAATATACAAATGTGATAGTATTCATCTTTGCAAGTTTCTTTGTTGCTTGATGTACTATAATTTTTTTAACAACCTATGAAATGATGTTCAAAATATTGTATGTTTTTGTTTTGGTGATGCAGGTATGCATTTTTTATCAGTAGGGTCATAAAGCTCCACAACAATGATAACTAAAGTTGGAGAGGCATTTGAAAGAGTTTTAGAAAAGGTTTATGCCAAGATCCATTTTTGGCAATAAGATCGTATGCTTATTTATGCTATTGGTAAATTTCACTAAATCCATCATCTTTTTCCTCCAGGGAAAGAAAGTGTCTGAATAATTTGAGGATGACATGTAAGTGCATATGGTTTTTTTAATTATTTTATAAAGGTGCCCAAAAGTATGGTTGGTTTTATGGGATTTGAAGTCTTTTTTAATTGAGTAGAGATTACAAAATAGAAAACCATCAAAATTATTATATTGATTCCTGAGATTCTGTAACAAATAACATGGACTTGTACACAGAGTTTTCCAGTGATATTTGTGTAGAATGGAAGGCTAATTTGTTACATGAAGGAAAACCCCTAATAAGTTGGATCAGGTAAGATATGACACTTGTAGTGTGGGAATATAATAAATCCACTTCATAACTTAGAATAAAATATTTAATCAATTTTGATTAATTTCCTACCCACTAGCCTAGAAATTTGGTATCCACTTGCACCACATGGTCGACACTTTCCATATATACCCCAAAAGTGCTTTAATACTGATTCTGGTTTGATCCTATCCACTTTATTGACTGCCAGAATTAGTAACTACGCTTTCCTGTATATTTGCATTTTACTGCTTTATTCCATCTTTTCAATGGATAAGGTAGAGCTAGTCTACTAGGAAACTGCTATCTCTTGTTGCCAACCCATCCTCCATGATTTTCTCTCCATATTCTAGGATTAGCATGTTTTTCCATTATACTTGACAACTCACTCATGATTTAGCTAATTCGTGAGGTCCTTGTGACATACCCATTTAACCTGCTAAAATGCATTAAAAAAAATATTTTAAGACATGGGCCATGAATCTTCTTTTAACATTCATTCATACACTTAATTGTTTCTACAACAGTTATTTCCACGATTAAAAGAATTCTCTGCAATTCCACTTCCACCAGGCGGGTTGCGGATTCCAAAAATATTTCTAGGATTTATTCTTTCCACCTTTCGCCTTTCACCTTCTGCATTCCACAATGCGGTTTGTAGTAGGCGGAAACTCTTAAATTTTCCCTATACTTCTTTTCTCTCTCCATCTTTTGCCTTTCCCAATGCGGTTTACGGTAGGTGGAAACTCTTAAATTCGCCCTCTATTTCTTTTTCTATTTCCGCCTTCCGCATTTCGCAATGTCAAAATGTGAGAGGTGGAAAGCCCATTTTTCCTTATATTTTCTTTCACTTTCAGCCTTCCACATTCTACCAAGGCAGATTGCGGTAGGTGGAAACTCGTAAAAATTGCTCTATAATTTAACTTTCACTTTCCACCTTCCCCATCCCCAAGGTGGATTGCGGTAGGTGGAAACTCTTAATTTTCATACATCCTTTACCTTCCGCTTTTACCTTCTGCAAGACCTCTTCCACACCATTGATTCTTGCGGAATCAACCCCAGCCAATGATCTACTTTCAAATGTTGGTTGCGGAAGACACACTCAACTTAATGAATTTCTCTCCTTATAAATTTTATATCATTTTACTGTGTGTATCCTTGGGTGAAATCTAGGGATGATTCACCTATGGTGGCCTTAAAGACTTAGGCTGATTTCTTACTTAAGTCAAGTTCAACTTAATGGAGACATAGTAGGATCCAAAAGCTAGCTACCACACTCTCTTTCACAGACTGGTCTTCATCCAATAACTCAAAGCACTATACAAGGGCTTCTATTCTCAGGAAGAGGATTATACTCAGTCAGCACTTAAGCTACCCCTAGGGGTCCTTGCAACTGGTTACTAATCGTATACAGTAAAGGCATCCCTGTAATTCTCCATAGAGCAGTAACCACTGCAGTTAGAAGACCCTATGACCAAGGGGAAAATCTCAGGCCCCTTAGGGCAGAGCATGGCTTTAAACCTTCAAAAACATATGGATAAATAAGGACATAGACTTTCATCAACAAACTTAAGGTGGTACTTTATCATTCCTTCAACATCCAAGCATACATTCTTGCACATACAGACAATCCCTGAACTCGTTAATCAAGGGATTCATACCGCAGGCAGGTGACTCATCACAAAACCATATTACACCATTTAAGATACCATTTATCAATGCAAGGTATAGTCATTCCAAGTAGAGTAAGAGTATACAACAATTCACAAGCAACATTTCCCTCCATAAATCTAAAACTGCTATTTATCCTTTTAGTGATATTGAAACACATATTTACACATAAATAAACATACCCCAAGTTCAATACAATGGAAGAAACAAAACCTAGTAATGTAACATGTTTGTAAAACAATATGCAATGAAGAGGGAACGGCCACGTTCCACCCAACCGTAGATTAGGCACATATCTGATCTGTCCTCAATCACCCCTGAGCTAAACTATGCATGCCAAGAATGGATACAGCTAAACCCTTAGTTCAGTACTTCCAAGTAGAAATCCCTTGCCTAACACTTACTCAAAGTGCTCACACAGCAAGTATTTCTCTCAACTCTTGCCTAACACTTACTCAGAGTGCTCACACATGAAGAGTTCATTCTTTCTCAGCATAATCAGCAGCGTCTTGCCTCATAACATATGTTATTTTATAGTTTGGTTGCGTAGGTATTACTCTACGGCTACGGACCATTCCCCAAGAAATCCCCGTCAACCACTGCATTCCATAATTCTCCACGGTTGTCCAATCTTATTTTGTAGCTACGGTCCATTCACCATTGAACCCTCGTCAACCACTACACCCTGGTTCCCGCAGCTATGGTCCATTCACCATTGAATCCCCATCAACCAATGCAACCTAGTTCCCGCAAGTACGGTCCATTCACCATTGAATCCCCGTTAACCATTGCATCCTCCTCTCCAGGGTTTGTTTGATGCTATTAAGGCATCACGGTTCCTGGTGTACTTTCCTGAGGTTTACTGCTCTACGTCTCCCATACTTAAATGCATAGTCTCCTCTTTAACATGGCTTGTCCCTTTCATTCAGATTTTCATTAAAGGAAAAACATAGTAGTTACAATTGTCCTCCAGGGACCATTTGCGCAGACACCACAGTCAGCCAAATTCATCTAAAACATACAGTTTAGAATTTACTGTCCTCCCAAAACCGTTTGGGCAGACACCACGATCAGCCAACACATGAAAACATACAATCTAGAATTTATCATTGCGGATAATGTTTCAAAACGTTGAGTCTAGAATTTAACATTACAATTAATGTTTATGAGTCAGGGGATATTACAGTCCTTGACTTATTAGGAAACTACTTTATCCACCTATGGGGGTTTATCATATTTAATAATTCTATCTTTCTGAGTTTGATTAGTTGTCTCCAATACAAGTTGATTTTACCTAATAGGGTGTACTATTTATGTACATTATTATTCATCATTAGTCAATGGACGGATACACTCCAATATTTAGTTTCTATTATTCTCTCTATTTTTCTTGTGTATGCTTGTGAGAATTATCTTAGTAGCAAGATTTATTTCCTGTGATTCCTCTGAGCATTATAGATGTTATTTCTATATGGTATTAGAGCTCTCCTACATGTAGGTCCCATTCATTTTTAGTAGATTATATAGTATGAAGTTGCGGCATTGCATAAAATTATTGTTACAGGATAACTTCTTGAAGGGGCCATGGCTTGATCATGCAAGTTTATTACCATGTGATAGGAGATATTCTTGCGGGCTTGACTTATGTGATATTGGTAAAGATTTGTTTACTATCCATTGCAATTTTTTCATTTTGTTTCACTGACAAGCGGAAAATTGTTTTGTTTAGAAAGTGATAGGTAGAAGGCTTGTAGTGACTTCCTTTTTTGTCAAGGGTTACAAATGTTACTAGGTGACATAGTGGAGTAAAAATTGTGTTTGAGGATGGGATAGATTTTGTAGCTAATATTGTGATTCCTCTTAGTGTTCTAAAATCAAACAAAATTAAATTAGAGCCACGACTTCCAAAGTTACAAAAAGGTGGCAATATCATACTTGGGACTTGGCAATGAGAACAAGGTTACTTTATATTTTTGTAAGGTATATTGGCCAAATGTGGACTATATAAGAGTTTTTGAACCTAGTTCTTATGGATGTAACTATTTTTTGAATTTTCCCAAAGCAATAGGACATCATGTTCTTGTATACATGCATGTTGGGAAACTTCTTTGCAGTGCTACAATTGAAGAAAATACTACCACATGCATTAACACTAGTAAGTTATTATTGATGTTAAATTTTTTTTACTAGTGGTTGATGCCAATATTTTAATTTCACAACTTATTACCACCTCTTCTTTATTTCCTCCATATTTTATGGATATTTTTGTTTATCATTCTTGTTGTTTATAGGTTTGTGCACAGATAAAATATCTGGTGTCACATTGGGGTACAAATCCAAGCTCTATTGGTTCTCATAATTATATCACCATGGGTAAGCCTCATTATATGTATGAGAGCTAGTGCCTCCCTATCAACAACCTCTTTTTACAGGGAAGGCTACCATCTAAGTTATCCTAGTACAATGCATGGGACATTTTCTATAGGAATAATGATTGATGATTATTGCAGAAGGCAACATGTAGAACGATATAGAGATTTACATATTCTTTAGGTTATTATGGGGGAGGAGCTCAACAATGAGTTAATGACCTTGCAAATATCAATGTTGTGAGATGCATTTCTACAAATTTTAGCATTTAATCCATAATTTTTTTAGTTAAAAATATAGGAATTTTTATGATTAAAATAATTTGGAGATATCATATAATGCAAACCTTGACGATAATTAATGATTTGTATGGAATGCAAGTATATCCCCTATTTCATTGAAATTTTTATCTATTTCTATTGTTACATGCTTCTATTTAGATTAAGAAGGTGGTTTCTTAAGAAGCTTGGAGCAACCCTTTGATTGAAAAGTGGTTTTCTTGCTCCACTCTATATTACCTAGACCACTTTCTCTTGTATTTTCTCTTCTACTTAATCTATAATGGCCAATTTGGAGATATATTAAAACCTTCATTTAAAATAAATATTTTTATAACATGGAAGTAAATGACCTATTCCATTGAAATTTCTACTTATTTCCAATGTTCTATGTTTCTATTTAAAATCAAAAGGTAGATTCTTAGGAAGTTGAGAGCACCACTTTAATTGAAAAGTGATTTCTTTGCTTCAGTCTATATTACTCGACCCACTTTCTCTTCTAGTTCTTGTCGTAGGCAAGTGGCTATTTGTTTCACTTCACCCTATTAGTTTGGTAAAGAAACCAAAAGTATCTCTAAAGTTTGAGAAAAATAATATTAATCTATTTGTATTTATTCTATTTATTTTTGTATGTGTTGAATTCTAATTGTCCTTCAAATGACTACTTTTATCATTGATGACAGTAGTTAAAAATAGGAAAATAAAATAAATAAATTTTACATACGTTATAAAAAAAAATTGAAAGGTCATGAAATATCTATGGTAGATTGTAGTATTACTGTCAGTTCAGTATGTGTGTGTGTGTGTGTGTGTCTGTGTGTGTGTTAAAATCTAAGTTGTTTTACTTAAGGTGCCTTCTCGAGAGTGGATTTCAAAATGTGTGAGTGGATGCAATCATTGTACGTACAAAATAAACAAGTTATAAAACCTACACCTATCATACCCTACAACTTTCTTAGTCTAACATTCTTTGGCATTCAATCATATTTTTTGTTTTCATGAAATTGAATGACTTATTTAGTATTTGTGGTTGGGCGATGTTATCTCAAATGATGGAATTTGGATGCGATTAGAAGATCATCAATTTAGGGTGGGGCTATGCTAGGTTTATGCACTGCTAAGGGGTTGCAGAGGAATCCCTTTAACAATTACATTCACGGAGCTCTAAAAGTGACAAGGAGTGTATGTGGATTCTGACATCTAACTGTGTGGTGAACTCATGGAGTACCATATGGTAGATAAGGTGGATTACTAAGATGATACACTTGAGGGACAAAGGATATTTCAATATACTATAGCACCATAATCACTGGAAATTGATTCTCCTTCGAAGACACCTAGGTCCCGAGTGTTGGAAGCGATGATAGCTGGGGTCTTCCAGTTTCATGAGAAGACGGGGATAGAGGGTTTGGTAGGTTCCCCCCAAAACGCTGCAACAAGAGCATCCTCGCATGCATATCTTTCAGTAAGACCTCTAGCACTGGAATCGGGTGGAACCCTGTTTACCCTATTCTACCCACAACAACAAACAAGCCTAAGGTTTTGGTTACCAGTGGACTCAATGATAACTCATGTGGGTTTTCATGAGGAGAGTTGGGTTGATTCAGATATCTGTTTTGGCTCAGATCTTGTGGAACTTGGATGGTCATTCTTTGAGGCTCTAGGACAATCTTTGTTACCTAAGGAAAACCTCGAGATTTCACTGCTCAAAGCTTGAAGGGTTTCATTACCTATTTTTTGAGACCATCGGACTAGTGGGGTGCTAACACTTTTCATGAGGTGGGCTCAGGGACTGACGCATTAGGCCCTAATGTAAATTGGTGCTCCCCTTAGGGACCTTCACAGAGGCACAAGAAGAGCAAGTGTTTGAAAAGCATAAAAGAACCCCTAAATTTTATTTGTGGACTAAACATATCTATAACACAATCCTTGGAAATGGCAAAAAATGACTATGGTGGGGAGAGATAGAGGGAAATATCCTAGTATAGAGGGGTTGGAGAATTGGGCAGCTACAAATTGGATAGATATTTTGAACTATAAACCAGAAATTAAGGTACTTTCATGAGGATGGTTTGTTTTCAAGATCAAGAGAAAGGAGGATGTTGGTCGAATCTTTCAAAAGCACTGGAGTTTGGGAAACACACCCATACTCTTCAAAAGTTGGACCCCTATGTTTGATGTAGATAGAGATAAATTTGATGTGATTCCGGTGTGGGTAAGGCTATCAAGGATACCGCAGGAGTTCTAGAATCGAGATTCATTCATCAATATTGGAATGCTTTAGGAGCTTTCATCAATGTTGATATGAATTTCACCCAGATGAGAAAGATGTCTGTAGCTAGAATTTTGGTTTCCTTAAACATCAGAGAGGAGTTGAATTTCATTTGGGGACAGGAGAGTCACAAGAAAATATTTTATTACGAAGGGGTGCCTTTGATCCAGATTTAGGTGGGAACAAAATGAAATAACACATAGAGCATCATAAACACAGACATTTTGCAAAGATAACAGAGATACAATAAACACATATTCTATTAAATGGCGGAAATAGAATAGACTGTAATACAATAGCTAGAATGGTGGTAGCTATCTCTGAGAACATATGTGAGTGATATGCTCATCTGTGCAAAGCTGAATACAAAATGAGGCCAAAGGGGCCTATTTATAGTAAGAATTAGGGTGAGAACCCAAAAATTCCAAAACATAACCCTAGAAGATGAATTGTCATAAAGTTTACGGCCCCAAGGTGGTAAGTTGAACAGTCAACTTCCCGTGGTCATAAATTTTGCATACAATCTTCGATTTGGGCGCTCATAGCCCATTGGAAAGGTCTATCCAAGATTTACAACTTTTTAATGTGGCCAAATGCATGCCACAAGAAACCATTTGGCCACTCGAATCTCCAAAAAACGTCATTTAGGGCCTCAAAACGGCCCCAGAAGTTTGGGACCCGAAAAACCATAGAAAAATAACTACGAAACTGCCACAATGGACAAATTTTTTGAGCCAGTGGAATAGGTGGGTGGCCACCGATTTCAATCTAGATCAATCCTCCTTCCGTAGGAAGCAATGGTCTCCATTGCGTCAAATCCTGTATCATATCTCGAATTGTGTGTTGAGATGATCTCCTGGTGCGACATTTGCTGAAGTGAAGAGGTTGCCTTTCTTTGACATCCTGAGAGGGTTGTAATTGTTGTATGGATGATTCATTTTTGGAGGAGCACATTGAATGCATTGCCTTGCATCGTAGAGGTACTCGGATAGATGAGGAAACAATGACTCTGTTTTCTTATTATGTTTGATTAGCAAAGAAACCCTGTGCAAAGGGTGTGGAGGTCTCTGTGATCTTATGCTCTCCTTCAGATGCAATTGTGAAGAGGGATAATTTTCTGATGTGGGAGCTTATCTTCCTACCTTGCGAGACTGTGTTAGGCGCAACTATCTCTGGTATCCGATAGAGTTTTCCTCCCAAAGTAACAATGACCATGTGAGGTCGTGACTCATATACAGCATGATGCTTCCACATATATGGTTGTCCTAAAAGAACATCGTAGACTTCAAGTGGGGCCACATCACACAGTACCTCATTTTTGAAAGGCTTGATGCCATATGGTAGGAGGCATTGTTGAGTAATGCGGATACCTCTTCCTTGGCTTAGCCAAACGATGTTGTAGGGTTGCGGGTGTGGTGTTTTTGGAAGCTCCAATCTCTTGATGACTTCTGCTGATATCAAGTTCTTTTGGCTACCATTGTCAACAACGAAATGTAGTGGGATTCCCTTCACCCACATCTGCGAGTGGAAGAGGCGCTCCTCTTCCTATGACTTTTTAGGATCCTCTAGTTGAATCTGTGTGGTAGCAACTGTGGTAGTGGGATCTGCATGAATGATTTTCTTCCCATTGTTTGCGGCTGTGGAATTGGGTTTGAAATCGTAATCGAGATCTAATTCTAAAGATTTGATCTTGGACACCAATGACTGCTTTGAGTGACATTCATCGATGTTGTGCCAAGGGCTTTAATGAAATTCGCACCACTTCCCGATGTCCATCTTTGTCTTTCCATCCCCCTTCTTTGTTTGTGGTGGGGACTGGTTGTCCTTTCCTTTTCCTATGTTTTGCGGGACAGGGTTTCCCTTGTCTTGCTTCTACGGTGGATTCGCAGGTCCAGAGTCTCACTTGTTCTTTTCTCTAAATTTATCCTCTATTTTGACAGCAGATCGAAAGGCAGATCCAAGTGAAGACATGTCAAGGAAGTCCATCTCAGTTCAGATGTATCGATGTAGACCACTGCAATATTTCAGAATTAGGTGTTGCATGGATTCCTTGATACCCATATTTGTGCACAAGGTATGAAATTTGTTGGTGTACTCTGACACCGTTTGGTCCCTCTCTTGACGTAGAATGATCCATTTGGTGTATTGGTCATCATAGTTTCCTATAGGGTAATAATGTTCCTTGACGGCATCTAAGAAAGAGACCCAAGTGGGATTTGTCTCAAACACTCCAGACTCGTCTAATGAGTTTTGCTCCCAATAAGTATCCCACCAATTTTGGACATGGGGGACTGCCTTAAGGAGAGCAAAGGTGATATTTTCCATGTCGAATAAATTCTTGACAAAGAAATACCCTTCTAGAACATTCAACCAATTATCTAGGGCATATGCATCGATCTAGCCTTCAAATAAATGAATATCAAAGTTAACTTGTACCTTGAAGGGAGTTGCATCCCCAAACTGGCTGCTCGTTGAAGATGCACTTGTCGTTGCCTACATTCGTAGAAGGATTTGGGCGAAACTTTCCATCATCTCATTCCTCTGTCACTCGAGGGCTTCCACGAGTAGTGACTAGATAGGATCTATTGCTCTGTCGTCTCGCTTTTCTTCTGCCATGGGAGTTCATTTAGGACAGCAAAAGTGATCAAGTGAAACTAGTTCAAGACCAAACTCTCTATACCCAGACCTCATCGGGGACATGCGCTGAAAAAGAATCAAAGAGAAGATTGATCTGATACCACTGATCCGAATTTAGGTGGGAACAAAATGAAATAACAGAGAGAGCATCATAAACATAGACATTTTGCAAAGATAACAGAGATAAAGTAAACACATATTCTATTAAATGGCAGAAATAGAACAGACTGTAATACAATAGCTAGAATGGTGGTAGTTATCTTTGAGAAGAGATGTGACTGCTACGCTCATCCGTGCAAAGATGAATACAAAATGAGGCCAAAGGGGCCTATGTATAGTAATAATGAGGGCGAGAACCCAAAAAATCCAAAACATAACCCTGGAAGATGAATCGCCATAAAGTTTGCGGCCCCAAGGTGGTAAGTTGAAAAATCAACTACTCGGGGTCATAACTTTTGCATACGATCTCTGTTTTGGGCACTCGATATCCCGTTGGAAAGGTCTATACAAGATTTACAACTTTTGAATGTGATTGTATGCCCACCCAAATCGCCAAAGAATGTCGTTCAGGGACTCAAAATGGCCCCAGAAGTTTGGGACCCTAAAAACCGTAGAAAAATAACTAGGAAACTGTCACAATGGACAATTGTTTTGATCTAGTTGAATTGGTGGGTGGCCACCGATTTCCATCTAGATAAAACCTCCTTCCTTAGGAAGCAATGGTCCCCATTGTGTCAAATCCTATATCATATCTCGAATTGTGTGCTAAGATGATCTCCTGGTGCGACAGTTACTGAAGTGAAGAGGTTGCCTTTCTTTGACATCCCGGGAGGGCTGTAATTGTTGTATGGATGATTCATTTTTGGAGGAGCACCTTGAATGCATGGCCTTGAATTGTAGAGGTACTCGGATAGATGAGGGAAAAATGAATCTATTTTATTCCTGTGTTTGACGAGAAGAGAAACCATGTGCAGAGGGTGTGGAGGCCTCTGTGATCTTATGTTCTCCTTCAAACGCAATTGTGAAGAGGAATAATTTTTTGATGTGGGAGCTTATCTTCCTACCTTGAGAGAATGTGTTAGGTGCAACTATCTCTGGTATCCAATAGATTTTTCCTCCCAAATTAACAATGACACTGTGAGGTTGTGACTCATATACAGCATGACGCTTCCACATATATGGTTGTCCGAAAAGAATGTCACAGACTTCAAGTGGGGCCACATCACACAGTACCTTGTCTTTGAAAGGCTCGATGCCATATGGTAGGATGCATTGTTGAGTGATGCAGATACCTCATCCTTGGCTTAGCCAACTGATGTTGTAGGGTTCTGGGTGTGGTGTTTTTGGAAGCTCCAATATCTTGAAGACTTTTATTGAGATCAGGTTCTTTTGGATGCCATTGTCAACAACGAAATGTAGTGGGATTCCCTTCACCCACATTGGCAAGTGGAAGAGACGCTCCTCTACCTCTAACTCTTCAGGATCCTCTAATTGAATCTATGCAGTAGCAACTATGGGAGTGGGGTCTGCATCAATGATCTGCTTCCCATTGTCTGCAGCTGTTTCCTGCATTCATAGAAGGATTTAGGAGAAACTATCCATCATCTCGTTCCTTTGTCACTCGAGGGATTCCTCGAGCAATGACTTGATAGGATCTACTGCTCCTTCGTCTCTCTTTTCTTCCCCCATGGGAGGCCATTTGGTACGGCGAGAGTGATGAAGTGAAACTAGTTCGAGACCAAACTCTCTATACCCAGACCTCGTTGGGGAAATGCGTCGAGAAACAATCAAAGAGAATATTGCTTTCATACCACTGATACGGATTTGGGTGGGAAGAAAATGAAATAACAAAGAGAGCATCATAAACACATACATTTTGCAAATATAACAAAGATACAATAAACACATATTCTATTAAATGGCGGAAATAGAATAGATTTAAAATACAATAGCTAGAATGGTGGTAGCTATCTCTAAGAAGATATGTGACCGCTACACTCATCCATCCTATTATCACTCCAGGAAACTCCTCTAGGTTGTAGCTCGAGGATGCCTGGTAACTTAAATTATTTTTTAGGGTTTTTCTGCTATGGATCAAGCCGGATAACCTATATAACCTCTCACTCTCAAGACATGCATGAAGCTCACTCAATCACAAGGATTTTAGTTACAACTTGTTCAGTGGTTTGACAAAAAGGTGTAGGGATGAAGAACTCACCAGGATGGCGGACTTACACACATAACACATGCATATAAATGGCTAAATCCTGCTGAGGATGGTGTTTATAAATCGAATATCACTAAATAACCAATAGGATGACAGGTATCGGCCCTTTAATAAATCTGAAAAATACCTAAATGCACATTCAGGCAATAAACACGGTAAAGAAAGAGATGGCTAAACAAATCACAACAAAAGAGCTTATACTTAGAATAAACCAAATGAGACGCTTGATAATGGAACAGGCTCATAAATCCCTAGAGTCGAACCTTTATTAATCAAATAATCATGGGCTTTATAGCCTTTTACAAAATTTACAAATCCTGAAAATCCAATCTGTTTACATCAAAAATAATTGAAAGTGATAGTTTTTCCTGATTAGGGCTTCAAACCCTTGCTAATTGTTTGTTTATCTAGTGTGAAGATCTAGTTCACTGAGCAAATTTAAATGACTGAAGTAGTCGCTGATAATCACCACTGATGGTTTACTGTGAAATTGCCACCAATAGCCAATGTATCGGTGTTTAACTGAAGTGATTTTTCTTGTTTAATCTGTTGGGTTTTCTTCTATCTTGTCGCCGCGGTCACTGATCGGACACAGTTTCTGCATTTTAATCCTTTGTGGGCTAACTCGGCGACAATTAGTCTGTATGTCTTTCGATCATCGATGATATTTTATCTATTGCGCTACCGAAATGTTGTGAACTTCGTCGATCTGTATTCCTTTGTTTCTCGCCGTTGCGGCTCCCCATTGAACTATCCTGCCAATGACTAATGGTTCCTAGTTCTTTCTTTTGTAGTTGCGGCTCCTCAGAGGACTAATTCATCGATGGTTAGTCTTTAGAACCTCTGATCTCCGATGAGTCTATATTATTTCGGAACCCACAGTTTATTTTTCTTCCACCATTGCGGCTACGCAGTGAACTAAGACTCTGCAACGTGGGCGATCGGAACTCAAAACTTCTTACCATCAAAACTTTTAGCCACTATCTTCTCCGCAGTTGTATAACTTTTAGCCACTATCTTCTCCGATCATTGTTTAAGAATGTTTCGATGGCAGTGAAAAGTTTTAGCAATATGCCTAACTGCCGAAGGGGTCTTCCACCTGTTATTTATCTTCCATCTTTCGGTGGCTAATGAGATGTTTTGATCCTCGCCCAAGCCACCGAAGTCACAACTTTGTGAGATTTGCATCAAAAATAGAGGCTTTCAAAACTATTAGTGATCTTCATATCCTTCATTGCATGATTTTAAATTCTTCATACTATCAAAAATAAATTCATTTTATTTTGGGAGATAACATATGGCTCCTACTCGGGGATGGGAACCTCCCTGTGAGGTCTCAAGAACCCCAAACCAAAATGCCTTTCCCTAAAAGCAACTAAGAAACTTAACACTATTATTTATTGTTCCATTGGGTATGGAGTCTTATTCTGAAATCAAAACAACCTACTATCTACTAATTTACAATAATAAGGCCTCAGAGCCTCAAATAAAATAGAGTTTCAGGAACCACCCATTTACTGGGCCATCAAATACCTCTTCACCTTCCAGATTCTACAATTTGAAGGTGTTATTCTCAAATACCTGGTCTATAATAGAAGGGCCAACCCACAAGGAGTCAAATTTTCCATGTTTCGCCTTGTCCTGTCTGACAGCATCCCACTTTAGGACCCAATCTCTAACCTAGAAGTTGTCTGCCTTTGCTCTTTTGTCAAACATGCCCTTTATCCTCTGTTGATGAGCCTCTGATTTTTTGGCAGCTTGCTCCCTGATTTGCTATAACTCCACCAAATCCATCATCCTTCTCATCATATCATTTGGTTCATCTTCCTCTTCCTAAAAGAACTTTGCCACTGGAAGGATGAGCTGGATGGGAAAGATGGCCTCAGTGCCATAAACTAGTTTGAATGGAGAAGTCCCTATGGATATTTTGTCTGTTACCCTATCAGCCCATAAAGCAAACTTAAGTTTTGAATCCCATCTTTTCTGATTTGTCTCTAGCAGTTTCCTGATGATTTTGACTAAGCTTTTGTTGGATGACTCAGCCAGGCCATTGCCTTGTGGGTAATAGGATGTGGAGTGCACCAGTTGAATACCCATTGATTCACATAATTTAACCAATGCCCCAGCTTTAAAAGATTGTGCATTATCAGTTACTAACCTTACCGAGCAACCAAACCTGCTGAAGATGTTCTCATATAAGAATCTCATGATGACTTGATGAGTGGCATTTCTGGTGGGTATTGCTTCTATCCATTTGGTAAAGTATTCAGTGGCTACTAAGATCCATTTATGTTGTCCACTCGAAGATGGATTTATTTCACCTATGAAATCCAGACCCCATTGCTGGAAAGGCCCATTCACTATAACAGGCCTAAGGGGCAAGGATTTGAGCTGCTGCTTCCCTACAAATCTTTGACATTGGTCACAGGCCCTTACAAAATTGCATACATCAGCAAAGAGGACTGGCCAATAGTATCCTGATTTTAAGATCTTGTGGGCTATGATTTTCTAGTAGTGGTGGCCTCCACATGTACTGGAATGAAAGTGTTGCGTGACTTGCTCTACTTCCTCTTTATCTAGACATCTTAACAAAATTCCAGACCGATCCTTCCAATACAGCAAATTATCAATTATGCAAAACTTAACAAATTTCAACTTAAGAGCTCATGCTTGGTTAGGAGTGAGATCAGGAGAAACTTCTATTTTAAGCAAAAATTGAAAGATACCTGAGTACCACTCACATGAAGATATGTTCTCAGCTACTGCTGGACAGTTATTTTGATCTTGATTTATTTTTGTTTCAGCTGCTACCATAGTCTGCACCTTTGTTGATCTAACATATGTGAAATTTATTACCAACAACAGTTTTCTTTAGCCATGAGTTTGGCCAGACCTAATCCCTTTACCAGCTTGGTGGGTTTCACCTCTACATCAAACTCAATGAGTTTGGCAATCCACTTAGCTCTCTTCCCATCAATGTCAGGCTAAGTCAAAACATCCTTCACTGCAGCTGAAGGGACATATGCAATGACCTTTGCATGGAGAATGTAGATTTTGAAGTTCTTCAAAGATTTTATGAGAGCATAAACCTACTTCTCAAAATGGTCATACTTCAGCTCAGCATCTCTCAGGGTTCTGCTAAATAAAACAATTGGATGATCAAGACCTTCATCATTCTTCTGTAATAGTACAGCTGCCACTGTGTCATAAGATGCAAAAGAGAAAATGAAAAAACCCTTGGTGTAGTCGGGACTAATCAGGGTTGGGGCCTCCATGATGGCTTTCTTAATGTCTTCAAAATAATTTCTTGCCTGGTCAGTCCACTTTATTTCTGCATCCTTTTTTAGCATGGTTGTTATGTGCTTTACCAGCTCGGAGAAATTTGGAACGAATCTCTTGACAAAGTTTATCTTGCCTAAAAAGGACCGAATGTCTCTTTTTGACCTTGGTATTGACAGCTGTTGAATTGCTTCCACTCTTACCAGATCAATATTTACACCTTCAGCTGAGACTATATGGCCTAGGAGCTTTCCTTCATTGAGTGCAAACTGGGACTTCTTGGGGTTCAGTGATATTCCATACCTTCTGCACATCAGAAATACCTTTCTCAAATGCTACAAGTGGTCATGATGGCTGTGAGAGTAAATTGTTAAGTCATCCAAATATATCAGCACATATTTATGTTTCAGCCCTACAAAAGCTAGGTCCATAGCTCTCTAAAAAGTAGCCCCAGCATTCATTAGCCCAAATGGCATTTTAGCATACATGAAGGTGCCCCAGGGGGTGGTAAAGGCAGTATTCTCTTGGTCATCTAGGTGCACAGCCACTTGGTTGTATCCAGAGAATCCATCAAAGAAGGACATGACCCTGGCCCCCAAGACTCTCTGCAGTAGATGATCCATCTTGGGTAGTGGATAGTTGTCTTTTTTGGAACACTTGTTCAGGTTTCTAAAATCCACACACAACCTGATTTCTCCATTTTTCTTTCTCACCACTACTAGATTTGCAATCCACTTGGAATACCTGATGGGGATTATGATCTTGGCTCTGAGGAGTTTGTGGATCTCTTTCTCAATCACTGGTAATAGAAGAGGGTTGATGGGTCTTAGTTTTTGTTTGAAAGGAATGGTGTCCTTCTCCAAAGGAATCCTGTGTTGGATGATGTTGGTGTCATATGTTTTTAGGTCACTATACTCCCATGCAAAGACATCAACAAACTCTTTTATCAAGCTGCAATATTCAGACTTCTATTTAGCAGTCAGCTCAGTGGATAGATTTATCAATTTTTGATGGCTTTGGCTGCCTATGTTCATCTCTTGGATAGCGAGATCTAGCTCCCTTTTGGTCAGCTTAAAAGGGACGTCATTGTGATCAAACAGTTCTTCTAACAGTACTAGACCTCGGGGTATGTAGTTGTTGGGAAATTGGACAATATTGTGCTCAGTCACTTTATATTTTAACTTGAGCTACTTGGATTCCTCCAAGTTAAGGTTTTCCTGGTCTATGTGTATGTCAGAGAAATCATCCACTAACTGAAGGAATTTACTAAGCTCCCCATCATTTTCAAACACCCTCCAAAATTTTACATTGTCTGGAAGAGAGGGTCTGTATTTGACTTGAACATCATAGCTGAGCTTAGGGGGTAAAGGAGGAACAAACATACTTGGAGAGACGGCCAGAGAATCGGCCGGGTGATTCAAATCCCTAGGAATATATGACAATTCAAAAAACATAAAGGAGTCTCTGAGTTTCCATACCTCGTCCCTGTAGGCCTTCAATCTGATATTTTTCATTTGAAAAGTGTTGTTTACCTACTGTATGATGAGGTCAGCATCCCCAAAAATATTCACACACATGATCCCCATCTCCTTGGCCACTTCAACTCCCAGCAGCAAGGCTTGATATTCTGCTACGTTGTTAGTGGTCATGAAGTCGAGCTTGTAAGACAAATGAATGTTTTCCTGAGACGGGGAGATCAAGACTATACCCGCACCTACTGAGTTTTTTGCGCTAGCCCCATCAAAGTACATGGTCCAGATCACTGTTGTGATGTCTTCGGGCTGCGGATGCGTGGGCTTAGTGAGCTGAACTGATGTCTGTTGATTATCATCGATTTGTAAGATACAGGATCTGAAATCGGTGTCCACAGTGTAGATTGGGTGATTTACTGAGCGGGTCTCCTTGCTTATAATGTATGCTAGCTGATTTTCTCTGTACAACCGCTTAGTTTCCCCTCCAAACATGGGAATGGTGGCATACGTGAGATCCATCTGAAGGGTGCCACCCAATCTTTTGCTCCATGACCGGGACAGCAAGAGGCTAAATTTTGGAGGAATATCGGCCACTACGATGTCCATCATTACGCTTTTCGAAGGTAGCCACATTAGGTTTACAGCAAGGTCCTTGATGAGTCCCAAGCACTTGACCTTCCTGGAGTCAAAGGAGAATAAATCATGGTAGGGCTTGGTAATGTTGAGGCCAATTTCATCCATCACAGCCTTAGGCATTAGGTTATGAGAGGCTCCTGAATCCAACAGACAGTTATCGAGGATTTTATCATGGATGTTCAAGGATATATAAAATGGTGGGCAGGAGTTCTTTAGGTCTTCCATCATGGGGCCCAAGTGTTGTTTAGGAATAAACACCCTTATAATCGAGGGTCTGGGGTTACCAACATACTCTTAAAACTTGCAGACAATCAGCTTTAAAGTACAGAAAGGAAAATAGGAAGATATGATGGACTCACCCGATTAATGACGGTTGATCCAAGCTTTTTCTTCTTCCACTCTGCTCCTCTCCAAAGCTTTCAAGGATGCACCTCCTTCACCTACAAAGAGAAAATCCTCCAAATACAATCTTATACATGTATATATGACAACTTAGATAAACAATATATAGAGTGCTTAATCATAAATATTCATTAAACCATGATACATGAAAGAGAGTCAACACACAGTTGGAAGAAGGATTCTCTTTATTAACCATAGTGAATGAGATAAGTGTAAAACCCGATGCCTGAAACAAGGACTCCTCTGCAACCAAAGGATTCTGAGTTTTGCTACTCCAAAGACTTCTGAAGATATACCACCAGCATAACTTTGCTCTCCAATTATGATTGATTAATGCCCTCCCCAAGGCCTCTATTTATACTAAAGAAAATAGAGCAGTTTCGAAGGTTAAGGAGGTTGAGAAAATTAAGATAGTTAATGTTTAAGACTTAACAAATCTCCATTAATCGTGTTTATTATTTTTAATGTCAAATGGAGGCGTACGCGAGTATTGATACTGGAAACCCGCGTATGACACGCGAGTTGCTATAAGGGAAACCCGCGTACAGATCTATACATGGGTTGCAATGACAATACCTGCGTACAGTACGCGATATTCTATGGAGATAGTCGTGTATGTACGTGAGTTGCTGTGGAAAGAGTCGCGTACAGCAATCAACATGTAAAAAGGTAAAAATGGCAAGTTAGGTGGATAATGAATGCATCTCATGTCATTCCCGTCTATAGTGTTTTAGGCAACCTTCAATCCATAAATGTCATTTTGTGTGCCGACATATGAAGTGTTGGCACTCGGACGGAGAAGTTCCATTTGGGTTGACAACAGATGCCCCCTAATGTGTGAGTTCAGAGGGAAGCGATGGCTGAAATACATTATAATCTTTATCTTTGGAGAACTCAGAAATCCAATGGAGCAGGGGTAGTACCTGAAACAAATACATAATAATGTCATATACAAAGTCATATCTGAGGATGCTATGTTCAATATACTGGAACACTAGCTCCTTTAAAAATGTTTGATTACATCATATAATACAAGTACAAAACCACGTATATTACAAAGGTGGATCGAAGCCACAATATACAATCATGATGAGTCTTCAAAGATCTGGAAGTTGTGTACATAGGTAGAACATAATCTTGTGCAACTTAGTCCATAGATGGGGAACTAAGGTCTTCATAAACAATCCAAAAGAACCAGTACAATCCAAGCCATGTGAATAGATGTAAGTTGAAGTCGAACATGGAGAGGATTCAATAGTTTGTCAATCAATAGGTGATAATTGACAACTGAAGCAAAGGAATTCACTAATGATGAAAGTGAATCCAGAGGTACAAATGTCAAAACTCTAGGCTTTTGTCATCAGGAAGTGCTGAAGCGGAACCATACTATGATAAGGAAGGAAATAGATCCTCCAACGGATCACAAGAGTGACTAGGAATTGGGTAAATGAAGGGAGACACAAGTGATAACAGATACGACAATGATGGGATCGGGATATAGATAAAACATTGAGCTAAGTCCTTGAACAGTGAGCACAACACAGAGATGACCCAAGGAAGCTTTTAACTTTATAGATAGAACAACTAGACATATCTGTCATTTAGGAAACATGATCAGAATCCCCAAGTAGAACGGACAAGAGGAGGAGTAATAAACTCAAAGTAATAGTTGAACTGAAAGTGAACACTGAGATATGGGTATCGAAAAAGACAGAGAGTGCTATGTTCAAGGATGACATGCTGCCACTAACTGAAAACAAGAGAAAACTTCTTCCTTACCTTTCCTGTGAAATTTTAATGAGTCCAGGGAAGTCAACTCAAGTCTCTCTTCATTTTTTAACAAGCTTGAAGAGAAGAGGGAATATTGCTTGATAGTGTCACTGATTCGTGGATTTAATGAGCTCGAACTAGTACATGCTCAGTCAGTGTTTTCACATTTAGAGAGTTTAAAAACTCCAAAGAAGACTCCAGGGGGGGGTCCTTTTTCGTCCAATTTAGTCTCCTAAGGCCGAAAAAGTATAAAACATACCACAAAAGAACTCTCTTAACTTCCGTAGAAGAAAAGGTGAACCTTTTTCATACTTAGTCTGGGAGGTCCGAAAAAGGTTAAATTACCACCTACCCAACGCTCCTTCAAGAACAGCATAAATAGCTTGAGTTTTACGAGTGTGAAGAAAATCAAGATCACTCGGAAAGATCCATTTGAGTACGAGAAATGGGGCTTACAACAATAAACTCGATGATTTGTTCTTTAGTGTTTAACGAGCATGACAAAGACATAAAGTACACTCAGAATCTTTTTCATGTTTAGGTCCAGAGCACAAAAAAGAGAAAACTAAGCTCAAACCGGGAATTCCCTTTCTGTTAATTTAGTCCCTCAGGTCCAGAAAAGTGATAAACCTATGCCTGAGAATACTCTTCTAAATTCCGTAGAAAAGAGAGTGATCATTTCTCGTGATATTCTACATGGTTCGAGAAAGAGATAACCTACCACCAATGCGGATGCCCGTTCACATATTCTTAACGAGCTTGAACAGACAAGTTAACTCGGCAGTCAAGTCTGTTTTTAAGGAGTCAGACTTGGGCCTAAAGAAACTCCATAAGGGTAGGGATTCCTATAAAGGGATAGCTTGTAAAAAGAGACCATAATGAGGCTCCATTTGGCATGAAAATTAGCTAAAAGGATTCCCCTATACCTAACACAGCTGCAGCATGAGTATCAAAAGACAACATAGGTTCTAAATGGGGATACTCATGAGAGGAAGGCCCTATCCACGGAAGAATGACGGTAAAGACAAGGAGCTAATGGTTAAGAATACCATAGTTCGTGGTTAAAATGTTGATTACTAAGTTTCAGATGGAATCAGTATAGATGCAAAATGCATGTGAAATGATACAAAACCATCCTATATGAGCAAAAAACATTATTGAATGATAAAAATCCTGTTGCAAGGCAAAAAGAGATGGGATTAGTTTGTTACAAAATGAACTATAGGCCAAAAACCCACTTAAGAAATATAATTTCTATAAATAGTTCCAAAAACTAAATAAAACTCACCATTTTGAATTTTAGCCATAAGAAGCAAGTTTTTACCTCTACCTTCATTAGATCGATGCAGACAATCCAGTGGACGAAATCCAATTCCGCAAGTGTCAGGTAAGACTAGACCCCAAGCTCTTCATTTTGATCCTAGCAAATTTCAAATTTGAGTCCCAATTTTATATTTTTGAGCACCCTTAAACAAGGAACAATGTGTACGCGGGTTTGCTATAGTGACACTCGTGTACACGCATTCTGTACTTTGGTTGTCTGAAAGACAGACGCGTACAGTACGTGACATGTCTAACTAAACAGTCGCGTACACTGCATGGAGGGTAAAAAGATATATCAGGAGTCAAAATTTTGAATTTTTATATGAAACTAATGCTTCACAATGATTGTTTTGCTAGGTGTGAAGATGGTGCTTGAGTGGAGGGAGAGTGAGCACAAAGATTTGGATCAAGAAGCACTCCAAGATGCCCCCACTGTGAATTTTTTACGTTCAAGTGGGTTGTTGAAATTCTTTTGCACATCACCTATGCGGGCCAATGTCCGCCTGCTAGAGTTCATGATAAACTACTGGGATCATGATTTGGGCATGTTCAACCTTCAGGGTGAGTCCTTGGAGATTACTTCTGAGGATATCTACTTCATTGCCGGTCTATCATGATGAGGGGATCCAGTTAACTTGGAGGGCACCGGCCGAGGCGATGATCCTCTAAGTGTCCAAAACTACATTGACGTATTATGTGCACTAGGGACCCAAAAGAGAGGGAGTTGCATCCCTATTACACATATACATGATCTTCCCATATAGGTTTTAGCAAGCACCATAGTTAGGGTTGCGGGATCATCTTCTCTTCATCTCACCACATGGAACCAAATGAGGTTGGCAGTGGACTGCATGCATGGGGCTTTGTATGATTGGTGTTCGGGAGTGATCCCGATTCTGAGAAAACAACTCTTGGACTGCAAGAGAGGAAGAAGGAAGAACTTCGGATATTCTAGCATTCTGGGGGCCTTCGAGAGAGAGAGTGCCAGGGTTGAGCCCTGCAGTACCTCTACCAGTTAGATCTCCTCGTCAGCCTAGGCTGAGCAGGTGGGGAGATATCTTCCTCCGCTAGGGAGGAGGTGGCTAAGTGCAGAGTGTGTACGATGATGACTTCTACTTTTGGTGGGAGCGGCAGTTACCAACACTGGAGCGGTTTCCATATGCTGGGATGGATTTTTGAGGTGATCCAGACCTTGTCCTCCCTCCAGGAGGAGCATGGGGAGAGCTAGGTAATTTTTAATTTTCAATTTTTTTAAAATTTTTATGAATTTTAAAATATAGGGATATATACATATGTATAAGAGTTCTAATCCTGTAAACATGTCAAAATGCAGATATTGGACAGGTCCTCCCTGCAAGGCATCCATGTATGTTTCTTCGTCCTATCTTAGGCGAAGACCAGGGGCTTATCAGGGTTCTTGAGGGGAAGATGGCCAGGCTTACCCAAAGAGTACCCACTATGCAGATTGAGCACATCCCAGCCATCATGCAGGAGTATGTGGTTGGAATACCACCCGTCTGGATACGCCTTTTGAGGCGGGTAGCCAGAGTTGTTTTAGTGTACATAGATGTTGTAGAGGCTGCCGAAGCCAAGGAGGCTGAGGAAGCCAGAGTACAGGGAGACCGAGGGGACCAGGGTGGTCCAGCTGACCAGGGTGGTCTGCATAGATCTAGGGCATTTTGATGGACTACGATCCATTTTTTGTATATTTTTGTATATTGTACATTTATGACTGTATCTGAGGACCAGAGACTCGACCTATCTATAGACATATATTCACACACACACACACACACACACACACACACACACACACACACACACATATATATATATATATATATATATATATATATATATATTGTCGGTTTATTTACAAATGTTTTTGATGTGTATGCTGTATATTTTTATGAAATATGTGTTAAATGCCAATCCAAAATGTAATTAGCATATGCATCAGTCAATGAATTATGATTTCTTGGAATGTGATTGAATGTGATAAATTCAAAGTTTCTTTCCAACAACCTAACTTGCATGAACTGACGCAATAGAATAAGGTTTCACACCTGATAAGCTTGATTGAGCTGGGAAACCACCAGTTGAGAGTCCATTCGGACTTCTAGCTGAGTGATACCATGTGACAAAGCATCCCATAGAAGCTCAATTACAGCCCTATACTCAGCAACATTATTAGAAGCAGGACCTAAGCAAGTGCCTCCTGAGGCAACTAACTGTCCTGAGGGAGAATAAATGACCCATGCTGCTGAAGCAAGATTACAAGTGTGGCGACTGGCACCATCAGCGAAACCTACGTACCTCTCAGAAGACATCTGCAACAACCAATAGATGGTATAAAAAACACAAATCGATGAACTACTGTACATAAAAATACATACAATAAAATACAAGAAAAAGTGCTAAGCCTAAGCATAGTACTTCTTCAGATAGAGCCCATTTCTAGGCTCAGGCAGCTTATTCCTATCAAAATCTATTAACTCATATGCACCCTTTTTTAAGACCTTGGACACGACATAAGGCCCTAACCACATGGCCTTGAATTTTCCTGCCCCCAGGGGTTCTTTGTCTTGGTCCCAAAGCAAAACAAGTTCCCCCTCAAAGAAAATCCAAGGTTTGACCGACTTATCATATTGGCTTTTGACCCTATTCTTGTGAGCTTGGTTTGTTGTCAGCGCATCTCTACGCTGCTCATCAAGGTGTTCTAAATGTACTAGATGTTCTTCAAGCTCTGTCATATCAAGTAACACATGAATAGTTATTTTCAAGGATGGGATTTCACATTCAACCGGGGTAACGACTTCCACTCCATGAATGAGTTGGAAGGGGGAGAAACCCGTAGCAGTTTTTACATTAGTTAAGTATGCCCAAAGGGCAGGGTATAGCATGATATTCCAGTTAGAACGGGCTGCATCAATTGTACGTTTGAGGATAGTCTTCAAAGTTTTGTTAACAGCCTCAACCTGACCATTTTCATGAGGATAATATGAAGATGAATGCTCTTGTCTAAATCCAAGCATAGTGGTCAATTTCGTCATCATGCTATTTTGAAAATGACTGCTATGGTCAGTGACAATCACCTTAGGTATACCAAACTATTCTATAATCTGATTGAACACGAAGAAAGCTACCGTTTCCCCGTTGGCTTTAAAGGTGGGCATTGCCTCTGCCCATTTTGTAAAATAGTCCACAGCGACAATGATATATTTGTGCCCCCCAGTCGAAGTTGGGTTGCACGTCACATAATCAATACCCCACTTCATGAAGGGGCCCACTGAGACAACGGGAAACAATGGAGTGTGATGTGACCGCATTTTTCTGGTGTAAAGCTGACAAGGATGACAGCGCTTCACCACTTCCACACAATCTTTGAAGATTGTGGGCTGGAAATAACCGACACGTAGTATCTTCTAGGACGTTGCCAACCTAGATAAATGACCCCCACATGCTCCACTATGAGAATCATTCAGGACAATCTCCACTTCCTCATGGGTAAGACATCAACGAAAAATGGAATCTACCCCTCTTCGATATAAAGTATCTCCTATGATGAGGTAGTTCTTAGCATGAAGGTGTAATTTACGTTGTTCTTCCCCGCAAGGAAGCTGCAGGATACTTCAAAGTATGGAGATAGATAAGTATATCTCCATACCAGGGGTTAGAGGTGGCTATCAAGAAGATATGCTCATCTGGGAATGAGTCATCCTCAATGACTACATCGTCTTCCGTTGGAAATTCTGCTATAAGCTCAGCAAAAACTAAGGACTATTTAGACTTAGCAGACTGGAAATCCAAGTCAAACTCTTGGAGAATGACTATCCATTTGTTGAATTTTCCCCCAACGATCCATCGGGACAAAACATACTAAAAGAGATTCACATCCGCCACTACTGTTGTAGTCCTCAGTAAAATGTAGTGACGTAACCTCTGGACAGCATAGACAGCTTCTAAGGCCAATTTCTCGACGTGGGAGTACCTGAGTTCAGGCCCGGCTAAAGCACGGATAAGATAGTAAACGACATGCTCCTGGAAATTATCATCTTCCTAGACTAGGACTACCCCAATTGTCGACTCGGACACAGCCAAATACAATATAAAATCCCTAGAGTAATCTGGCGGACGCAGTAAAGGTGCCGACAACAAAGCTTTTTTCAATGCCTCGAAAGTGAGTTGTGCAGTTTCATCCCATACAAATGGGGTGTCCTGGTTTAATAGGCGCATGAAACCCTTGGTAATCTTGGCATAGTTAACGATGAAACGTCTAAGAAAATTAGACTTTCCCTGCAGGCTTTGAAGTTGCCTGATAGAACGAGGAGGAGGCATATTTACAATGGCCTCTACTTTTAATGGATCCACCTGGATGCCTCTATTAGAGACAATGAATCCGAGCAGTCTTCCCAACTCGACACAGAACACACACTTGTGGGGATTCAAGCAGATCTTATGTTCAACTGTTGAGGGATCAATGCCCAGCGTCTCCTCATATGACCAGGCAAAGACGTCGTGGAATTCCTTGAACAAGGCCGTATAGATTGCAATCTCCTCAAGAGAGCAATTTTCACCTATATGTATATTTTCCACGACATCAGGGTTTACAGAGATGTTGATAGGGATAGTGGTGGAAATATTTGCCATATTCCCCTCGACAAACATTCCTTCCCTGGGTAAGGGATTGATGGGTGTATCAACATCATCTGACAGTCTCATATGAAACTCTTGATTTTCTATCTTTCTTAGCTCTGGAAGAAAATAGGATCGATGATGAATAACTTCACAGATCTTATCACGTCCGCTCAAGGCTTCAAGAATGGCTTCATCAGAAGGTAAAACCATATCTAAACAGTCTGTAGAGTGCGAAGAGTTTTTCGCCCAAGCGGGAAAATAGACTTCTTCCAGGTCCTCTGAGACTGTGAGAGGGTCTGGGATGGGATCAATAGTGGTTTGAGTGATAGCTTGGTAAGCTACTTCCATTGCTGATAAGGGCACTTCTAGTTCATGGGGGCAAGGGAGAACCCAAGGATCAGTCCTATCAACAACCGTGGCTATGGACTTCCCCACACTAATAGAACCAATATAGTTAATTAGGGCTGGAAGATCAAATGTGCCCATCAGTGATGCGTACATTCTAGCCCCCAAGTTCTGTACAGCAGGTTTGACCTGATCAACCAATGGCGACTCATTAGACTCCATGCAGCCTTTTCAGTAAAATCGAGTTAGTCAACAGTAACCAACTTTCCTTCATGTGGAAAAACTACCACCTAAAAGACGACCGACGCAATAGCGGACATGGCATAAGTCCAACTTCTTCCCAAAAGCAAATTATAGTCCAAAGGTGCATCAATCACTTCCACCTCAACAGACACTACTTTCCCTGCCAGCTTTATTTCAAAAGCCGGTAGGATACCATGCAAACGGAAATACCTTTCGTCGAAAGCAGTAAGCAAAGTGTTTGATGGGACTAGTTCTGGGCATCCGAGAGCCTTCCAACATGACAACGACATAACGCATGTAGAAGCACCCTCATCAACAACTACCCTTCCAATGGTATTTCCACCATGGATGACATCTATTAATAAGGCTACATGGTAAGGTAGGTGAATTTTAACATCTGATAAGTGAAATTTCGCCATGAGACTTGACGAGTCCATGCTACCTAAGGCTGCTAAGAGGGAATCTCGCTGGGCGGGGCAGCTCTATAAAACCTCTAAGGCTGACATTGCACAAGGGGTTTGGGCTAATTCTTCAACCACAGAGTAGTTTGAAGTAGCCCTAGCATTAGGGTTAAGCAAGGTCTTCTTAAAGACACCTTTCGGTATCTTAGGCATAGTTTCAGCAGGCTTCTCGATAGTGAGAGGGTTAGAAGTTTCACCAATAGACTTACCCTTCTCAGAACTCTCTTTCTCATAATTTTTATTCCTAGTCTGTAGCAAAGTCAAAGATCAAACCATGTTGATATAGTTAGGGTCAGGGGCACCGGGAGTGCCCCCTGCTTCATTAGAAGCTGAAGCAGAGTTCTGCCCTTGGGGAAAAGGATCCTTCAGGATAGCCGGTTGTTGAGCTTTAAGCAGCTTCTGGGCTTGTTCCATAAGGGGACAAAGGTGAGTGAGGTGATCCTCGTGGCACAACTTACATAGGAATTTGACCTTTTTCTTTTCTTTCTTGCCCCCATCAGCACTATTCGTGGGTTTCTTCTTATTTTGATTTCCCTCCCCTTTCTTTCCTCTCTTTTTCTTCCCACCGGGCTACTGATTTCCCTTCTGAGAGGTCTATGCAAAAACATTTTCACTTTGGGGTGAGGGGGTAGCCTTTGTTGCCTCCACCGTAGAATGCTTGATGGACAACTGATGAAGTTGTTTGGCCAAATATTCTACAATGGGAGAGTTAACGGACCCAACCATACCATCGGCATGGGGTCCAGGCTTAGGTTTCTCTGCATCGTGGGTAGGCCTTGGTGCCTTAGGGATAATCTCATACAAGATCCTAGATTGTGAATAAATCTAATCCAATTGCTGGGCCCTGAGAATGGATTCTTATTCATTCGTCACTCCTGAAGTGGATACTTCTTTAGATATGTAAGGCAACAGAGATTTAAGGAACCACTCTAGTAAGAACTCAGGAGGAATAGTGGCTTTAATAAGGCTCTTTCTCCTCCTCCACTCTTAGATATGATCTGAGATGTGGGTAGCCTTGTTCTGTCTAAAGGTATATAACAAGTCTGTTCCAAAATCATATCGGACCGGAAGCTTAAAGTGGCTAAGAAATGCACTAGCCAAGTCCCAAAAACTACTGAATGCAGTAGAAGGTAACTCAATGTACCATTTTTTTGCAGTATTCATTAAGATTCTTTGGAACAGCATCAACCTAACTGAATCTTCATTCAGTGAATTAGAAGAACACCATAAATGAAATGCGGTGGCATGAGCCCCAGGATCTTCACCAACTTTGCCCTCAAATTTAGGGATGTCCGATGGAAATTTGGTGGAACAAGTGGCCACGAGGGGTCATGCCTCACTGGGTCATTCATCAACTTAGACAAATTTGGTAAGTTTAACATTGCCAGCAAAGGAATCTTGGGTTGTACCGGAGCACTAAAAGTGCCAGTCTAGGGATTAGAGGGACATGCCCCAGAATGCCCATATGTAAAGGTGGGGTTGCCCCCTGCCACCAGTTCTGAAGTAGATGGATTACTTTGAAACATATTCCATCCGTAATCCATAGGATTGTGTGTGGGGGGTGTATTATAATAGGTTCAGGCCATCCCAGTCGAAACTGGGGTTTGAAAAAAGGGAGCAAGTATCCCTTCGCTAAATAATGAAAAGGGAGAGCTCGTGAACGAGGTCGAGACTTGAGTTTGAAAACCTTGCCTGTAAGAGGTAGTGTTTCCAAACTACACTCCTACATAAGAAGATGATGGGCCTACGTATGGAGTGGATGGGGGAATATGCCCCCCATTCCAAGGAAATCCTTGGACGAAAGCAGAGGATCCTACCGGACCGCTCTAGGCAGTGTGTACAAAGGAGGAAGGAACAGTAGGTATACTGGGAATCCTAGTAACCATGTCACCAGAAGCACCTGCTAGGACTATGGGAACCGGTGGTTGGACCACCCAGCTCGCTGGAGTCAATGGCGTAGTAGGTATGCTAGATCTAGGGGCACTTACGGAGGGAGGTATTACCCCTTCAATCAACAAGGCTGAGGTGAAAGCAAAAGAACTTTCTCCCATAGTAGACATTATCCTGCCCACAAGGACACCTAAAACAGGTGAATCAAAAGGCCTAACCTGGATGATCACAGGATCGTTTAAGTTAGTCAAGGGTGTATTAAAATTCCCTGCAAACTCGTCAACCTGCAAGTCTTCTATCTCAACTGTATTAAAAGCAAAGCGGTTAGCTACAAGTGTTGGTTCACCTGGAACTTCACTTACTCCTATCGGTTCAAATGAATCTTCTGTGTCCAATCTCCGCCTTTGAGGTGGAGGTGGGGGTTCCAATGTGATGAGAGGAGGAAGGTTTTTCAACCTTTGTGACCTCCTTATAGGTTAGTGCTCCACGATTGTAAATTTGACAATTCAAACCCTAAGGTCAGCTAAACACAAATAAACCACAGAGCAATCACTACGAAAAATTCCTAAAGTCTCAACAGTCAGCAAGGGTAAAAGATATGATTTCCCGAAGAAAGTTGAAGAACAGTTACTTGGCATCCTTGAAGAGGTTCTTAGGCACAAGCGGAGGAATCACCCACCGCCCTCCTACACTTTCAGCAAGGGTTACCTTCCAAGCCCGTCCAAGGTGAACCAGAAATAGCCTTCCGGTTTACCTAGGTATGAACCCTAAATGTCAAGAGACTAAAGGCTACCTTAGCTATACCAACAGTCTGGGGGGACAGTCGCAAGCCCAACTCGTACACATGGGCAGGGTAGCTAAGCCCAAAAAATTTTCTAAGACGGAATCCCCAGATGCATAAAAGTCCTGATCTACGCTTCAACAAGGAATCGGAGGGTCATCTCCTCAGTCCAATGCCTCCACGCGGCCTCGTGCTTGACTCCCTTTTGATAGGAGCTTCCCAGATACAATCGATAAAGATAAGGATTTACCTATCGAATGGTCCACTATGTCTGAATTTTAAAACTTATGGGAAGTTTACACTTCCTAGCCCACAAGTCTAGCCTAAGCTAGTAGGTGAATGGCCCTAAAAAATAAAAATTACTAGTAAATTTTAATTATTGCGTTCATTTTAAAGGCTATTATTTACTCAGAAGGCAAGTGGAGTTAAAGACTATGATGTTTTTGACTCTATAAGAAATGTAAAAGCAAAGGTGTATGTTTTCAAAGCAAATTATCACTACTAAAACAAAACAAAACAAATTCTTTTTTGTAAATATAAATTGATGAAAATGCAACGATAAAGAGAACATTAAGACTATATTTTTGTAGTTTTTTGAGATTATATTTTAAAAACTGAAAGTAAAACTACTCTATGCAAAATCACATGCAAAAGCTTCAAAATGTTTTCTTTTCCCTTTTTAAAATTCTCAAAGACTACTATGCACCTAAATGCACTAAACTTGAGTATGCTTGAATTAAATCAACTGTATAAGGTAAGAAAAGTGAAGTAAAACAGATTAACTAGACCAAAAATCAACCAAGACTTGGAACCCTAGCTTGGGCGGGCACAATAACAAGAAATCACTAAGATCACATAAAGGTAAGTGGCAAACCAAACACTTTCCAAAGATAGAATGGGAAAAACAGTGTCCAGAACCCTGATCACTGATTCGGACAACCAACACTTAAACCTATAACCCAAACAGGAAAATCCACTTCAAAATGCAAACAGAAGACAATCCAAACAAAAGAAACTCAAGGGCCTTACAAGAAATCACAAGGTGTGGCCAACAAGGTCATCAAACTAATAGTATAATTCTTATAAGGAAGACCAACCAGCAAACAAAATTTATAAAGGGACAGGGACAAGCAAACCCTAACCCAAAAATTCAAATGCTAAGGCTTTTGCATGACTGTGTACAAGGGAAACCCGCGTACTGTATGCGACTGTCCTATAGAGAAACCTGCATATGCAGGCCTCTGTACGCGATTGTATGCAAGAGCAACCCACGTACATGTACAAAATTTTCTAATTAAAAGGAAAATTTTCAAGGTCTTCAAACACTACCTTAAGCATGAACCAAGACAGAATACCACACAAACAATCAAGGCAAAGACTAGGCAATGGTAACAGAAATAACCCACAGCAGTCTGGGCTCCCCAGCGGAGTCGCCAGTTCTGTTGTTAAAGAATAAACACCCTTATAACCGAGGGTCTGGGGTTACCAATGTACTCTTAAAACTTACAGACAATCAGCTTTAAAGTACAGAAAGGAAAATAGGAAGATATGATGGACTCACCCGATTAATGATGGTTGATCCAAGCTTTGTATTCTTCCGCTCTGCTCCCCTCCAGAGCTTTCAGGGATGCACCTCCTTCACCTGCAAAGAGAAAATCCTCCAAATACAATCTTATACATGTATATATGACAAGCTAGATAAATAATATATAGAGTCCTTAATCATAAATATTCATCAAACCATGATACATGAAAGAGAGTCAACACACAGTTGGAAGAAGGATTATCTTTATTAACAATAGTGAATGAGATAAGTGTACAACCCAACGCCTGAAACAAGGACTCCTCTGCAACCAAAGGATTCTGAGTTCTACTGCTCCAAAGACTTCTGAAGATATACCACTAGCATAACTTTTCTCTCCAATTATGATTGATTAATGCCCTCCCCAAGGCCTCTATTTATACTTAAGAAAATAGAGCATTTTCAAAGGTTGAGGAGGTTGAGACAATTAAGATAGTTAATGTTTAAGGCTTAACAAATCTCCATTAATCGTGTTTATTATTTTTAATGTCAAATGGAGGCGTATGCAAGTATTGATACTGGCAACCCGCGTATGACACGTGAGTTGCTATAAGGGAAACCTGCATACAAATCTGTATGCGGGTTGCAATGACAATACCCGCGTACAGTACGTGATATGCTGTGGAGATAGTCATGTATGTATGCGAGTTGCTATGGAAAGAGTCGCGTACAGCAATCAACATGTAAAAAGGTAAAAATGGCAAGTTAGGTGGATAATGAATGCATCTCATGCCATGCCCATCTATAGTGTTTTAGGCAACCTTCAATCCATAAATGACCTTTTGTGCGCCGACATATGAAGTGTCGGCACTCGGACGAAGAAGTGCCATTTGGGTTGATAACACCAAGGTTACAACAGGCTTGTCATCTTGCAGGTTCACAAAGTCGGTGTCAATGTGCACCTTGGGCTAAAGGGAATTCAGAATGGAGGTTTTAAATGCATCATTCTTCATCAACTCAATTAAAGGGAAAGCGATTTTCAATTTTTGAATTTCAGACTCAAGGTTGAAAGAATAATGCAGCTTGTCTGGAAACCTTACCTCCTGAGCTGTAGGTTTGAGTTGCACTTGATCAGGTGTGGCTAGAGGTGCTGGTTTATGCAATGCTTTGGATGAAATGGCCACTTTCTTTAGTAAAACAGCAACCTTTCTAGCAGCTGCAACAAGCTGCTTGACAGGTATAGAATTCTTCTTGAGGGGAGCAACCAACCTAGACCTCAGTTGGTAACCTTCCTGACCATCAGCCTGATAGACTACCTCTTTAGCGGTCTGCTCATCAATCAGGGCTTCCTCATATTCTGCCTGTGTCAAAAAAGAATAGTCCACGTCATCCTCCATGCAGTGGATATTGTCTTCAGCTTCTCCTTCTTCTTCAATGAATTCTGGCTCTTCTTCTAATACAACATTTTGAAATGGAGCTCTTATCCTCTGGTCTTCCCCTTGATTTCTCTCCCTTTTGAGAATCTGAACATGGGGGTTTCCTCTTCTATAAGGAACAAAATTTGGGTTTCGAGGAGCAAAGTCACTTGGCCCCTTACCTCTCACTGGCAAATGTCCTTGGTCCTTCAATTTAGATATTTCAGCAATTAGGTTATCTAAAAGTTTGGTCATTTTTTCAATCTTGTTCTCTGACGCAGAAGCCCCACTATAGTCTGTTGGATGCTTTCTCTTGTTTACCTTCCCTTTTACCTTCTAAGATGCCAGAATGTTTGACTCTACCTCTAGGGAAACATCCTACATGAGTGATAAGGAGGCAGACCTCCTTTCTCTGAGAAGTAGGCAGAAGTCAGATTCAAAGGAATTTGCATAAGTTATCATAGCTGAGGTACCGGTGGGATTAATCTCGGTGGGGATCTTGCTGTACATGTTGTTGAATCTCTTGGTAAAGGTGGAGATAGACTCCCCATTTTCTCTTTTCAGGTTGTTGAATTCTGTGATATAGTAGAGGTGGTCTCTCCTCTCTCCCCAATGCTTTAGGAAAACATCATCTAGGGCCTCTATGCCTGCCACTGACCCAGCAAGAAGTTCCTTAAACCACTTCCTACCCTGGCCATCTAGGCTTTGCACAAAAACTCTAGTCCATACATATGTTTGTTCTATGTTAATATTTTCAGCATAGCTGTAAAAAGCCTCTAGATGTTATTTAGCAGTGAAATCTCCTTCCCCTGTAAACTTAGGCATATACTTTTGATAATCTCCAGTAGGCATGGCTGCGAGGGGATTTGGAAAAACTAGGGGTGCATACCTAGCTATCAGGATCCTTTCCATCTTGTTCAATGGAGGGGCAACCATATTGGAAATGGGTATGGACAGGGATGTGGAAGGCAGCACTGATGAGGATCTTTGCTGAGAAGGCGGTGGTATAATTATCCCAGTGGAGTCACCAGGGATTGGATCTTCACAAGCAGCAGTTCTTGAAGATGCCCAACCCCTAGATTTTATAGATGTATCTAAAAATTCCTGGGAATTTAGAGTTTCAGCAGAAGAAATAATAGCAAAAATATTGCTTGAAATACCTGATGTAGTGCTTTGTGCAGCACTGCTGGTCTGTCTTAGTAAATCCCTGGATTTCTTCAAAATTTCTTCTGGATATGAAACTGGTGTTGCTGGTGGCCCCTCAGGGTTTTCTCTGGTACTTGGTCTTCTTGAAGCCACCTTATATCAATGGAGTCACCAGATAGATTATTACAACCGTAATAATGTCCAAGCCTTGTCTATCATCAAAGCATGGATCTATGTCATCTCCCAGGGAAGCTGAGCTTCAATCTCCTTTCCCCGGCAACGGCGCCACTTTGTTATCACTCCAGGAAACTCCTCTAGGTTGTAGCTAGAGGATGGCTGGTAACTTAAATTGTTTTTTAGGGTTTTTTTGCTATGGATCAAGCCGGATAACCTATATAACCTCTCACTCTCAAGACATGCATGAAGCTCACTCAATCACAAGGCTTTTAGTTCCAACTTGTTCAGTGGTTTGAAAAAAAGGTGTATGGATGAAGAACTCACCAGGATGGCAGACTTACACACATAACACATGCATATAAATGGCTAAATCCTATTTAGGATGGTGTTTATAAATCAAATATCACTAAATAACCAATAGGATGACAGCTATCGGCCCTTTAATAAATCTGAAAAATACCTAAATGCACATTCAGGCAATAAACATAGTAAAGAAAGAGATGGCTAAACAAATCACAACAAAAGAGCTTATACTTAGAACAAACCAAATGAGATGCTTGATAATGGAACAAGCTCATAAATCCTCGAAGTCGAACCTTTATTAATCAAATAATCATGGGCTTTATAGCCTTTTACAAAATTTATAGATCCTGAAATCCCGATCTGTTTACATCAAAAATAATTGAAAGTGATAGTTTTTCCTGATTAGGGCTTCAAACCCTTACTAATTGTTTGTTTATCTACTGTGAAGATCTAGTTCACTGAGCAAATTTAAATGACTAAAGTGGTCGCCGATAATCACCACTGATGGTTTACTCTGAAATTACCGCCAACAGCCAGTGTATCGGCGTTTAACTAAAGTGATTTTTCTTGTTTAATCCACTGGGTTTTCTTCTATATTGTCGCCGCAATCACTGATCGGACATTGTTTCCGCATTTTACTCCTTTTCGGGCTAACTCGGTGACAGTTAGTCTGTATGTCTTCTGATCGTCAATGATCTTTTATCTGTTGCGCTACTGGAATGTTGTGAACTTCACCGATCTGTATTCCTTTGTTTCCCGTCATTGCGGCTCCCCATTGAACTATCCTGCCGACAGCTGGTGGTTCCTAGTTTCGATGCCAAAGTTTTTATATGCTTGCGAAACCCGTGGTTTGTATATCTTCCACCCTTTTGGTTCCTTAGTGGACTATTTTTTCGACGGTTAGTCTTTTCAAGCTCCGACGCGTAGCTTCAGTTCCTCCAATCGGCGATGATTTTCTGTTGATTTATCAGATGTCTTGTCTGTTGCCTCATCGACGCTACAAAACTGCTTACCTTTACCTTGCCAATCTGTAGCCCTTAGAGCCCCTAATTTTTGATGAGTTCGTGTTGTTTCGAAACCCATGGCCAGTCCTTTTCCCGTTGTTTCGGCTCTAGCTCGTCGATCGTTAGTCCCTCGAACCTCCGATCGCCGAAGTTTTTATGTCGTGGCGGAACCTGTAGTCATTTGGTTTCCCGTCGTTTTGACTCCTCATTTAACTATCTTACCGCCGGTTTTAAATTTTTCAAGTCCCGAACTGATTTCGTCGGCGATCGAAACTCAAAACCTCTCACCATCGAAACTTTTAATCGTTATTTTCTCCGCAATTGCAGTGCCTTTGGGAACTAGCTCGTCAATCTGTAGTCTTTAAAACCTCTGATTGCCGATGAGTCTATATTGTTTCAGAACCCGTAGTTTATCTTTCTTCCACAGTTGCGGCTCCTCAGAGGACTAATTCGCCGACGGTTAGTCTTTAGAACCTCCGATCGCCGATGAGTCTATATTATTTCAGAACCCATAGTTTATTTTTCTTCCGTCGTTGCGTCTCCATAATGAACTAAGACTCCACAACGTCAGCAATAGGAACTCAAAACTTCTTACCATCGAAACTTTTAGCCACTATCGTCTCGGCAGTTGCGGAACTTTTAGCCACTATCTTCTCCGATCATTGTTTAAGAATGTTCTGATGGCAGTGAAAAGTTTTAGCAATACGCCTAACTGCCGAAGGGGTCTTCCACCTGTTATTTATCTTCCATCTTTCGGTGGCTAATGAGATGTTCTGATCCTCGCCCAAGCCACTGAAGTCACAACTTTGTGAGATTTGCATCAAAAATAGAGGCTTTCAAAACGATTATTGATCTTCATATCCTTCATTGCATGATTTTAAATTCTTCATACTATCAAAAATAAATTCATTTTATTTTGGGAGATAACACATCCAAAGCTAAATAAAAAATGAGGCCAAAGGTGCCTATTTATAGTAAGAATGAGGGCAAGAACCCCAAAATTCCAAAACATTACCCTAGAAGATGAACCAGCATAAAGTTTGTGGCCCCAAGGTGGTAAGTTGAACAGTCAACTTCTCGAGGTCATAACTTTTGCATACGATCTCTGATTTGGTCACTCGATAGCCCATTGGAAAGGTTTATCTGAGATTTACAACTTTCGACTATGGCCAAATGCATGTCAAAGGAAACCAATTAACCACCTGCACCAAAAAGCATCATTTAGGGCTTCAAAACGGCCTTGGAAGTTTGGGACCCGAAAAACTATAGAAAAATAACTACGAAACTGCCACAATGGACAACTGTTTTGAGCCACTAGAATAGGTGGGTGGCCCCTAATTTCCATCTGGATCAGCCTTTCAGATTCCACGAGTGTCATAACTATGGAAATATAGCTAAACATTATCAAGAAAGTTTCAGTAGGGTGCCTGATAGACCAAGATAGAATATGGTGGGAGGAAGTGATTTGGATGAAAATGAGGGGCAACAAAAGGAGGGTAGAGTGAAGGAATCACTGATGGAGGGACGACCAGAGATGTAATCAGTGGCCATCACAATGGAAGACTTAGAAAGAGATGAAGGACAAAATACAACTCAATCCCAGCATGAAGAGGCTTTTACAGAAGAAGTACTTGCGATGGATCAAGCACTTCGCACAAAATAAGGATTTCCAGCGGATCAAGCACGTCATACAACCGACACAGAAGCACATCTTTCCCCAAGGTAGAAAGAAGCTTCATTATTTCCTATCTCTTCATTGGAATCTTCTTTAATTTCTTTAAATATTGATAATAGGGATCATTTTTCTTCTTAGAATGTTGATCTCGATGGTGCACCCCCTTTTAAGTCTCTGGTTCAAAAAAGACCTTTATTAGACCCTATACAAACTAGCCTTGAACATGTGCCCTCCCTTTCTTTGGGTCCTTCACCTAGAAGGACTTCCTCATTTTCCTTAGAAAATTGTCCCATTCATTTCCATATGAGATCGAGGGACATCCTATACCTATCGGATTTAACTTCACAAAGTCAAGGACTTGGAAAAAACCCTCAGACTGTTACAAAAGGGAAAGGAAGGGGTCAACCTTCACATCTCTCCACAGCTTAGCATTGATAATTACAAGACCTATCCGATGGAAAATAGAATACTATTGTAGGGGCACTTAGAGCAGCAAGAGCCTTAGGAATGGTTTCCCAATGAATATTTTGTCTCTTAATAGTGGGGGTTTGGCAAGTAGTCCTAAAAAACTTGCCTTCAAAAGGCTGACTAACTTGCATCGGCTTGTCATTTTTTTACTTCAAG
The DNA here is from genome assembly GCA_001517045.1 of Pseudotsuga menziesii. Taxonomy (NCBI): domain Eukaryota; kingdom Viridiplantae; phylum Streptophyta; class Pinopsida; order Pinales; family Pinaceae; genus Pseudotsuga; species Pseudotsuga menziesii. The sequence goes on from LPNX010993138.1 coordinate 229,745, forward strand.
AAACCATGGGGATGGAGGAAGAGATAACAAAAAAATTTAAATCAATCTTCAAACTTTATGATTTTTTTGCGATAAATTCCAGGGGTAACTTGGGAGGACTTGCCTTGGGTTGGAACCCGACTGTGGTAAAGGTAAAAAACTCTTGGGGGTTTGATTCTAGGATAGGGGTTGAAGTTTACCGTGTTTTTTTAAATCAAAAATTCATTATCCTAAACGTCTATGGTCCATATAATGAGAGGGTATCCCTCTGGAATTTGTTGAGACAAAAGTATTTCTTCAATGGTGAGAAGTTAATTTTGGGTGGAGATTTGAACTTCACCCTTGGAAACCATGAAACGTGGGAACCCCACGCGAGAGGTGATCTTATTGCACACTATTTTGAACTTCTGTTATGAGACTATCACCTCCTTAATATTGTTTCAACAAAACTGAATCCTACTTGGTTAAATTGGAGAACTGGTGAAGGAAGAGTTGCAAAGAGGTTGGATCGTTTTATGATAGTAGAAAACTTAATTCATAAATATTCAAAATTCAGACAATGGGTGGACTCGGGTGGAGAATTTGATCATTTGCAAATCTGTATTGAAATTTTGGGGGACTCCACCAAACCCCCCATCCCTTTAAAACTCTGTGCTACTTGGTTGAAGGAAGAGGAGGTTAAAAGTATCATTAAAGATAATTGGATTCCCTTCAAGCATGACGAAGGGAATCATGTTGCACCTCACTTTGTCAAGAATATTTCATAGGTAAAAAATAAAATCAAGTATGTGCCTTTTAAATAAAAGTAAGGGATGAACGGGATTTAAAACTTGTTGAATTGGAACTCTCTCAGTTATAGGACTCTAAAGGAGGGGGTTTCCTTTCTCATGAAACAAAGGCACAATTGGGAAATCTAGAGAATAGAAGGAGAAAACTTTTATTGGAATAGGAGGAAGTTTGGCGTCTAAAGAGTAGAGCAATATTGATCGAAAGTGGTGATGAAAACATGAAATTATTTCAAGCTTTTGTGAAAGGAAAGAAATCTCAAAATACCATTTCGGAATTGAAAAATGAAAACATTGAGGCCACTACCTCATTTGAAGAGCTTGCAAATATGGTTATCATTCACTTTAAATCCATTTATAAAGACAACAATAGAGGCAACATAGCTGAAGTTATTCAGTTCTCTCAATTCTTCCTAGGTCTTATAACCCCTGAAGATAATCAAGAGCTCGTGGAAGAAATATATGATGAAGAACTCAAATAAAGTTTACACCGTTTTAAAAAGGACATGAGCCATGGCCCAGATGATTGGACCATCGAGTTTTTCTTGGCACATTATGAGGTGATTGGACTGGATCTTCTTCACATGGTGGAAGGATCCAGGACAGGAGGGATCATGCACCCCCCCATAACCCCTACTTTCATAGCTCTAATCCCTAAAACAGATCACCCCAATACTTTGGACGACAACAAACCGATCTCGCTATGCAATATCACTTATAAGGTGGTGGCAAAGATCTTCCCTATGGGGATAAAAAAGGTTCTTTCAAAGGTTATCTCTCAGGAGTGGTTTGGTTTCTTGGAATGGATACATATTCAGGAGGCCATAGGTGTTGCGCAGTGTAATGTCCCAAATTTTTCATTGGGTCACAATGGCCAAATCACATTTTCCATATTCATGAAAGTTGTCAAAGGGATCCTAAAAGTCAAATAATTGCCAAGGTGGAAAATCACTAGTTTCCTAGCTTGGGGGTGGAAGCTTTGATATTTGGAATAAGGGGGATAATAGATGATGTTTAGACATTAGAAGGGGATACATATTTAATAATTTAGCCTATTAAATAAATACAAGAGAAAATGGAAGTGACAATGGAGCATGAAGACACATGGAGACTATGGGGCCCACACTTGCTAGAATTCCTATGCTAAATGGTATCTTTCTCTTGCAAATTTGAATATATGGGAAGTCTACTATTTTTGTATAGATTATAATGTTAATATAGTTTTCCATATACTTCATAGGTCTAATTTGGGATGAATTGTAGCTTACATGGGAGAGGAAGAGCCAAATGGCAGTTTCATGGACACTTGGCTAGATTCCCCTTACATTTATGACATCTATGACACCAATGATGGAGATTCTATGACATTTATGACACAAGTCAGATCTGAAGGCTGAAATACTGACATACTGACATGTCAGGACTGAATATATCATCTTAGAGGTTGAATTTGGGAGTTGGAGAAGGCCAAGAGGCTCCTACTCAAATTTGGGAGAAGAGGGAAGGTGAAGAGAGAGGCCACATGGCATAGCATGAGCAGCCACACCAATTCGACTTGGATTTGGTTTATGGATGGATTTGGAACCTTATAAGACTAATAATTTTTATAAAATATAAGGATCAAAAATGAGAAGAGGCTTTTTCTCATTTGTGAATTGTGAGAGCTAGTGGATGTCTAGTTTTCTTGCTTAAGCCAATTTCGAGGATGAAAGATTCCCATCCTAGTTGGTGTTTGGAAAGGCCACTCAGGTATTTAATGGAGCTTTAATAGAGTCTTATTTTTAGGTGTGAGCTACAGGAAATCATGTGGATTCTTCTATTGCAGCACACTCTCTCAACTATTTCCAGTTTTCACACCATATTCATGCCAATGGAGGGATTGCGCTTTGGGTGAGCTATTGATCTCTTTGGGGAATATTATAATTCCAATTATATTATTTTCTGATTTATATTCTATTTATTTCATTTTCATAAGACTCTCAGTTGGAAATACCCAAAATAATTCATGTAAAAAAGTTGAACAATGAAGAAATAGTGTCATTTCCCCACTATCTTGTTGTGAACCATTGTAATGCTGATGATGTCGAATTGGGAGAGCATTTCATTGTCCATTTATGATTTTTATCAGTTCAATATTCTCTGTTCTTTATTCTCAAAAAATTTCAAGTCGAAATTCCCAATATTTGTATGTCAAAATGACTTTTAATGAGCAAACAATGACCATTTCCACTCCATTTTGATATATGTCATGGTAATGCTTATTATTTCGAATGGAGGAATGTATATATGATAAATTTATGATGTATGGACTGTATTTAATGTGTATTTCAAGTCTAATTTTCATTAATTAATCATTGGAAGCCATTTTACTCATTTTTATTGCATTGGGAGAAGATTTGGTGCATTTTCCCCAAGGGTCGAAATTGTGACTTGGGAGTTGTTTTGGAAAGAGTCATAATAGCCTGCGTAAACTTAACCATGATGCATATGAGACTTTTAAAATATCCCTTACACATACCCAGCCTCTGTTCAGAAATTAAAAGTGACTTTGGGATCATTTGTGAAGCCATTTCCAGCAATTACCCAGGGGGAATTGCAGCCCCAATTTGCTAGTAAAGACTCCTACTTTGAACAGAATATTAAACAAGTTTTCAGAAGTAATTGGGAGGTAAAAAAACATACATTAGAATTATATTTAAGTTATATTATCATTCATGTAACTTCAGAAAAAATTTGGAATCATTTGGATCCATTTGGAGGTCTAGACATCAAAACTAGTCAAGAGCCAAAATTGTGAAAAAATTGGATAATTGGGCATTTTAAAAAAATTCAAAAAAGGGGACATTACAGTGGTATTAGAGCATGATATTGGAACCTGATTTGGTCCTATATTTATGAGTACAATAATTCAGGTACCACCATTATATATTGTAACCAAAAGTGCTTTTGTTGAAGAGGAAGAAAAAAAAGTAGGAGAAGAAGACAATTTTTTGGAAACTATGACTAGGCATGAAAAGAGAACCTCATATGATGGTGAGGAGATAATAAAAAGCATGGAACCTATATTTTAAGACATGACCAAGAATATTATGAAAGTATTTTAATTTTTGGCTGTCCAAAGTTGGGAAAAATATATTGATTTTAAGAAAACCAAGGGGAAAAATGCATCAGTTTGCTTGAAGGAGCAAAAGGAGGAGACCTATGAACCACCTAGTTCTGAAATAGGTGGAGTAGAAGAATTAGTACATGAATATGATCAAAATTCACTCCCAAGTGAATCTCAAAAATATGAAGAGACATCACATGAGTATGAAGAAGTTTTTATTGAAAATACTGAAGATAATTTTGAGACACGTGCTACCTTGAAAATGAAACAAAGAGCATCTACTGATGGATGCTTGAAATATGAAGGAGTACCTACTGATGAGTGCTCACAACTCTATGTTGGTGACATAGAGATAAGATTTCAAAATCTTGCTGCAAGCCAAAATTCCATTTAACATGAAAATGAAGACCTTGTAGCAGTTGAGAAAGAAACAAGATCAACTTCCCCATCACCACTTGAGCTTCATGAAGTTGGTCCAAGCAAGAAGGAAGAAGATGAGGAGGTTCATTTCCAAGAGCCTAATTTTCTTGAAGGGTATTTAAATATGAATCAAAATAAGATCCAAGAGGCCCTTAGCATACTCCATGGCACTCAAGCATTGGTATCAAATTCTTGTTGGAGAGCTACTTCCTTGGAGGATCCATCCTTCCTTGAAGACATGGAGAAGATCCAAAGAGAAATGTGCAACATTAAAGGTAATTTCATGTCTTTTATTTTTGATAGAAAAAATTTCATTGAGCTTATTGAATGGTTACATGAATCCTACTTGAAGAATAAGGAAGTTATTGATAAGCTCACAATTCAAAATGAGAAACTTCTTGAAAAGTTGCAAGACACTTGTTTTTCCTCCAATGTTTCAGATTTTCATAAGGTAGATTGCTTGGAGGATTCTCATGACATGATGGATCATGAGAAACATGAAAATTGCAGGTTATTAATGTGATTGAGGATTATAGTGATGAGATCCAATCACTAGTAATGGTGGAAGAGGAACTTGAGTTGCCTCTTGAAAATGGTTACACAATTTTTGAAGAAGTGCATAATTCCAACACCTTGGAACCAACCCATGAGGAAATTTTTGCATTTTCTAGGGAGGTGAATAATCCTACCCCTATGAATACTTCACATTATGACAATTTTTCACTTACTGATCATTTGGGTGAGTTGGTTCTTTCTCCTACATCCTACACTTCTAAATTTTACAGCAGCCATCCTAACGAAGTATGGATGAAAGGTTTATTTTTTATGGTGCCACATGAAGAGCATGGACATTCTATTTCTCCTTTTGATGATGGAATTATTGGAGGACATTATTATTCACATTTTCAGCAGAATTCTTTGTTACTTTTGGATGATGTACATCTACATGGATGTACCTATGATATGCATTTGAGTCACTTAAAGACTCATGGTTTTTATTGCTCAACACTTGGTTCATTTGATGTTGGAGGAATTTCATCCAATACTAGGGTGAATATACTTATGATAGGAGGAAATTTTTGTTACCAACCACATACATTGTTATATCTTTATGATTCACTCATTCATGGATGTATGGGTAAGACTTATTTGAGTCATTTGAAGTCTCCTTGTTTCTGTTGCTTACTATTTGGTTCAAATTTGAGTGGAGATTATTCATTCACTTCTTGGATGAAAGAATACATGGTTGAATATTTTGATGCATATCACTTCCTTTTGGAACAACATTATAGGATATGGGATACTCACCTATGTCATTGGAGCAGATTTGATTGGTCACTTGAAGCATGTATGTACTTGGCAAATGGTAGTCTACTCACTGGGAGGTATAAGCACTTTCATGATTTCTTGGTGAGGAACCTCCTTGATGTACATTCTTATTATGTTGTTATATACTGTGATGATATATATTATGCACTCATGATGTTTGGAAGAATGCATACAACAAAATGAGATTCATTAAACTTCTTTCCAAATGGTATGGGTTGGAGAGCACTCTTAATTATTGGAGTGCACTGCAAGCAATGGGACCCTGGTATAGTTTTTAGTACGATTGATTTCGAATTTTTTGGGAAACAAGCAGTATGGTAGATGGATTCCCCACTTAATAAGGTGATGTTAATTAGAGTAGTGCAGCATCAAGCATGGTGGTTCCTCTCTGAAATCTTCATGGAATCTCAAAGACTCAAAGTGGGTAGCTTAGTGGCAACTTCAAAGAATCATACAGAAAGCAGGTTCTTCAACAACCATGTTTGAAATTGCTTGAGGACAAGCAATATTTGGAAGAGAGGATTTGTAATGTCCCAAATTTTTCATTGGGTCACAATGGCCAAATCACATTTTTCCATATTCATGAAAGTTTTCAAAGGGATGCTAAAAGTCAAATAATTGCCAAGGGGGAAAATCACTAGTTTCCTAGGTTGGGGGTGGAAGCTTTGAGATTTGGAATAAGGGGGATAATAAATGATATTTAGACATTAGAAGGGGATAAATATTTAATAATTTATCTTATTAAATAAATACAAGATAAAATGGAAGTGGCAATGGAGCATGAAGACACATGGAGACTATGGGGCCCACACTAGCTAGAATTCCTATGTTAAATGGTATCTTTCTCTTGTAAATTTGAATATATGGGAAGCCTAATGTTTTGGGATGGATTATGAGGTTACTATAATTTTCCATATACTTCATATGTCTATTTTTTTATGGATTTTAACTTATATGGGAGAGGAAGAGCCAAATGGGAGTTTCATGGACACTTGGCTAGATTCCCCTTACATTTATGAAATCTATGACACCAATGATGGAAATTCTATGACAGTTATGACACAAGTCAGATCTGAAGGTTTAAATACTGACATACTGACATATCAGGACTGAATAGAGCAGCTTAGAGGTCGAATTTGGGAGTTGGAGAAGGCCAAGAGGCTCCTACTCAAATTTGGGAGAAGAGGGAAGGTGAAGAGAGAGGCCACATGCGGCATAGCATGAGCAACCACATCAATTCGACTTGGATTTGGTTTAGGTATGGATTTGTAACCTTAGAAGACTAATAATTTTTATAAAATACAGGGATCAGCCATGAGAAGAAGCTTTTGCTCATTTGTGAATTGTGAGAGCTAGTGGATGACTAGTTTTCTTGCTTAAGCCAATTTCGAGGGTGAAAGATTCCCATCCTAGTTGGTGTTTGGAAAGGACACTTAGGTATTTCATGGTGATTTAATGGAGTCTTATTTGTAGGTTTAAACTGCATGAAATCATGTGGATTCTTCTATTGCAGCACTCTCTCTCAACTATTTCCAGTTTTCACGCCATATTCATGCCAATGGAGGGATTGCGCTTTGAGTGAGCTATTGATCTCTTTGGGGAATATTATAATGCCAATTATATTATGTGATGATGTATATTCTCTGTATTTCATGTTCATAAGACTCTTAGGTCGAAATACTCAAAAGAATTCATGTAAAAATGTTGAACAATGAATAAATAGTGTCATTTGCCCACTATCTTGTTCTGAACCATTGTAATGCTGATGATGTCAAATTGGGAGAGCCTTTAATTGTCCATTTATAATTGTGATCAGTTAAATATGATATTTTCTTGATTCTCAAAAATTTTAAAGTCGAAATTCCCAAGATTTGTATGTCAAAATGACTTTTAATGAGCAAACAATGACCATTTCCACTCCATTTTGATATATGCCATGGTAATGCTTATTATTTCGAATGGAGGAATGTATATCTGATAAATATATGATGGATGGACTGTATTTAATGTGTATTTCAAGTCTCATGTTCAGTACTTAATCATTGGAATCCATTTTACTCATGTTTATTGCATTGGGAGAAGATTTGGTGCATTTTCCCCAAGGTTCGAAATTGTGACTTGGGAGTTGTTTTGGAAAGACTCCTAATAGCCCATGTAACCTAAAACATGATGCATATGAGACTTTTAAAATATCCCTTACACATACCCAGCCTCTTTTCATAAATTCAAGTGACTTTGGGATCATTTGTGAAGCCATTTCCGGCAATTACCCAGGGGGAATTGGAGCCCCAATTTGCTAGTAAAGACTCCTACTTTGAACAAAACATTAAAAAAGTTTTCAGAAGTAATTGGGAGGTCAAAAAACATACATGAGCATGATATTTAAGTTATATTATCATTCATGTACCTTCAGAGAAAATTTGGAAGCATTTGGGTCAATTTGGAGGTCTAGACATCAAAACTAGTCAAGAGCCAAAATTGTGAAAAAATTGGGACATTTTAAAAAAATTCCAAAATGGGGACATTACACATGGGAGGGCCTTCATTCACAAAAAACAGAAGGTATAAAAGGTTCAGTTCTCAAAATCAATCTATCAAAAGCATTTGATAGTGTTATCTCGTTGTATTTAAGAATGTTAATGACACATTTGGGATTTGATTATGCATTCATCAAATGGATAATGAGTTGTATCACAACGACCTCTTTCGTGGTATTAATTAATGGGGTCGCCTCATTCTTTTTGGGGGATAAGATAGGTCTTCGTAAAGATTTCCTCCTCTCCCCTCTCCTCTTTTTACTAGTACCAGAAGGTCTAAGTAGAGCCATTTTGAATTCTAGAAGACAGGGCTCGTTCAATGGAATTGGCATCACTTACACACTCAAGATCACCCATTTATTATTTATGGATGACATCCTCATCTTCTACGATGGCTCAGTGAGGGACGCAAAAAAGTTGGACAACATTCTAAAACTCTTTGAGCTCGCAACTAGTATGGTTATAAATGCTCACAAGTCATCTCTCACATTTTTTCTATTAGAAGATGATGAGGCTCAAAGCTACACATCTCTTTTCCCTTATGAAACCAAATTTTTAGATGATGGTGTCAAGTATTCATGATTCTAGTTAAAACCAATTGGATATAAAAATAATGATTGGGGGTGGCTACTTGCAAAGCTGGAAAAAAGGTTAAAGGTTTGCAGACACCGCTGGTTATCCAGATCTAGAAAATTGGTACTCATAAAATCGGTTTTGGAAGCAATACTAGTTTACTGGATGTCTTTAGTGTGGATTCCAAAAGAAATATTGGAAAAAGAAAGGAAAATATTCTTTAGGTTCTTATGGTCAAGAAACTCAGATTCTTTAGTCTATCCCTGGGTCAATTAGGAAATACTAGCTCAACCAAAGTCCCAAGGAGGTTGGGGCTTAAAACATATTCATTTGTTTGCAAAATCATTAGCGGAAAAATCAGGCTGGAGAATTTTATCCACAAATGATATTTGGACTGAAGTGGTGATACAAAAACATAGTGCACCAGATTCAATTCTAAATTGGGTAAGGAATCCATCCAAAAACAGGGTGGGAATATCTGTTATTTAAAAAGTTGTCTTATCTTCACTCCCACTTATTGAAAGAGGATTGGTATGCAAAGTAGGTAATGGCTCATAGGTTCACATTGGTTCAGACCCATCGCTGGGATGCTAGAATCAACATATCTTCCCTCCAGCTCTATTACAGTTCCTTCATACTCAAGGAATTTATCACCTAAATCAAATCGCAAACCAAACTCCTCCACATTATGACACCGAGGGTGGAAAAGTGTGGTGTTAATGGGCATGGCAGATGGTTTTTGCATCCTTTGGAATGAATATATCATCTCTATCAGAAGCACACATGTCATACTATCTGACATGTCAGATGAACTCATTTGGTCCCCAGCTTCACATGGAAGATACACTCCGAAGATGGGATACAAATTGTTGGTTGCAACAGCACATGCTAGTGAAGAGAAATGGTGGTGGAAAAGAATTTAGAAATCATATTGTCTATTAAAGACAAAAAAAATTATGTGGCGAATGTTGGAAAACAAGATCCCTATATGGGAAAGAATAGAAAAAAAGGAATATCGAGGGATCGAGATGGTGTACCATGTGCTAGCAAAGTGAGGAAATGATCCCCCACTTATTCATTAATTGTCCATTTACTTTAAAAACCTGGGCTGAGCTGAAACTCACTTGATTCAAACATTGGAATGGCGTAGTCCCATAGTGGAGGAGGCTTGGAAATCTTGGTTCACAAACCTGGAGACCACGAGATTCCATGGATTACCTCTCATTTCCATTTAGGGAATATGGTCGACTAGAAACAGGGTGGCTTTCCAGGACAAACCATCTACTCCTGAGTTTGTTGCACACATTTGTACAAACATTTTATCGTATTTTCCTCAGGAAAATAATCACCCAGTTCCTCGAATTATCACTAAGGAGGTTATCAACAAACAAAATCCCTGGGATTTTTTCAATGGGGCTTCTCAAAATGAGGTTTGTGGAGGGGTGCAATAGTACACATGTCTGAAAACCATCACTTTAAAATGAAAATGGGCCTTGTTCATGGTTCAAACAATTTTGTTGAGCTATGTGCTCTAAAACTTCTGATTTGTCTTGCTAGAGAGAAGAAGAGAAGAATTGCACACAACTTCATATTTTTGGCGACTCTGTGATCATCATTAATTGGATAAATAAAGTTCAAACTTGCCACAATATTTTACTAAATTATGTACTGACTAAATCAAAGAGACTCTTGGAGGAAATGTTGAAGCAGACCAGCTCTCAAAGATTGGATTAACTATTCCACACAGACAGTGGAATATCTTGGAACTGAATAATGGCACTTTTAATTAATACTACCATATCCCATTTAATATGATTTTTCTTATTTTATATTGTGATAATTTTGATCTACATCAAGATCTAGGATCCTTAGAGAAACTCACAAATCGAATTTGATGCAAAACCAGCAAAAAACATTAAAAGAGAAGTAATTTACACATGCAATGTGAACAGAAATAGGTTATTATTTGACTGTCTGACATCAAAATATGTTAGTAACAGGTTTATATTACATATAAAGTGGTTTTTGAGGCTTGGGAAACCCAAAATTACTGTACAAGTGAAATTGGCCAAGTTGGCCTTAATCCCCCCTAGGTGGGCCAAACACACTCCAAATCAGGCCAAATGGCCACGAATTGTTGTGTGGACGTGGTTGAGGTCACATGGAGCAATAATAACACTTTTTCATGTGTGGGTGTGCAAAATTAGGTGAGTGAGAGGCTCTAGGTGGCATGAACTGCACCAAATCAGTCCAAAATTGGACAAAATCCACCTCTAACGCTCCTAGTCAACCAAACTATCCACATTTAATGAATGGGAGTGCAACATAAATGATGAGGGCACACATGTGTATGGTTGACAGAGATGGAGTGCTCATGTGGGTGTGAATTCCCCAATTTTACTGGTTATTGGTCCAACTAAGCACCCTAAGTCCAAAACCATAGTGTATTAATGCAAAAATGCAATAAAATTGACTAGGGATTTAGACTAAGGTAATAAGGGGTTAGATTACTGTTCTAACAGCCTCTCTTAACCAAAAACTTAGTACAGCTCATAAAATAAAGGAGGCCTTGGCAACAAAGACTCAAGTCACCTCAATACATAAATCAGAAATTTTATTTGTCCATATGAAGTGAGGAAAAGAAGGAAAACCACATGTGACAAAACCTTCCCTCAAGAATGGACATAGGGATAAAATCTGCAACAAATGGCAGCAATCACCATCCATCACTCACTCCAATAAAATATCTCAAGTGAGTGAAGATCTTCTCTGTGAAAGTCTTGGTGGAAATCTCGGCAGTTTGCTCGGTGGATGGGCAATACTGCAATGAAATCACCATGCCATGCACTAAGCCCCGGATGTAGTGCATATGGATCTCAATATGATTTTTTCTTTTATTATAAACTATATTATTATATATCTTTATGGAACTTTGATTGTCCACCCAAATTTTGGTAGGAGAATCAATTATGACACCAAATTCCTGAAGAATTCCCTGCAACCAAACACACTATGTAGCTGCATTGACTGATGCCCTGTACTCGGCCTCTGCTAAAGAAAGAGAGATGGTATGGTGTTTCTTACTTGACCAGAAAATGGGACCTTCAACAAGCATGAAAAAAAAACCTGGAGTTTATTTTCTGTCAATGGGATCTTCATCCCAATCCGAATCAGAAAATCCAGCTAGTTGAAGTGAAGCACTAGCTGAATAGTGCACCTCGAAATTCTTTGTACCCTGGACATACTAAAGAATTTTTTTGGATTCCTTCCAATGGATCTCATGTGGCTGGTGCATATGTCTTGCTACAATACTTACATCATAATATAAATCATTCCTTGTATGTGTAAGATAGAGCAAGCTACTAACTAGCTACCTATAGAGTGTACAATCTACCAATGGAGAATTGCCAAATTCACATAATTTGATGCCAAAAAGGAAAGGGCACTTGGTTTCCTTAAAATCAGCCATGTTAAACTTATTTAAAAGTTATTAAGCATACTTTGGTTGACTCAGCATGATGCCCCTTTCATATTTCTCAATTTCCAATCCCAAAAATTGCCTTAGCAATCCTAGATCGGTCATGGCAAATTCACTATGTAGAGATGACTTAATTGAACCAATTGAAGTGTTGCAGCTCCCTGTAATTAAGAGGTCATCAACATAGAGAATAATAAACTGAAAAATACCATCATGTTGATGCAAATATACATTTGGATCATATTTGCATCTAATGAAACCAATAGAGAGCAAGAATGCATCCATTTTTACGTACCAAGCCCTGGGGGCTTGCTTGAGTCCATAGAGTGATTTATTCAACCTATAAACAAGTGAAGGATCCTCTTGGAAACCTTCAGGTTTCTGCATGTATATCTCTTCATGTAGCTCACCATGTAATAATTCACTCTTGACATTCATATGGTGCACTTTCCAGCCCTTACTAGCTGCAATTGCTAGAACTAGTCTTATCGAATCCATCTTTGCAATCGGTGCAAAGGTCTTGGTGTAGTCCACACCATGGAATTGAGAGTAGACCTTAGCAACTAATATGGATTTGTATTTCACATCTAAACCATCAGCAGCAAGTTTGGTTCAAAATATCCACTTGCATTTAACAAGCTTCCTCTTGGGAGGAAGGGGAACCAATTATCATGTCTCATTCTCTTGGAGAGAATGGAATTCTTCTTTCATTCTTGTTTGCCATATTGGGTCATGACAAGCTTGCTCATATGAATATGGATCAGATCCAATTAGCATATAATATTTCTCATCAATATCACTTTCACTATCAAAGGAAGTATTGTTAGATTGATATCTAGTCTTCCTATGCTCTTGGGGATTGCCAACCAATTCCCCTGCAGCTTGTATGATTTTTTCAGCCCGCTTGGGCCTTGATAGTGAATCGTCTACAAAAATTTCATCTACATTCATATTATTATCAGAAATATCATAAAATACAGAGCATGAATCATCACTTACATCATCAAATTGTTGAGGAGAAGAGCATTCCCCTGGTGTAAGCTCAAAATATGGTATTGGTTCCTCTTTGAATTGCACACTTCTATCAATGAAACTCTTGAGTGTGGAAGTTTCAAAGAGTTTGTAACCTTTTGTATCCTCACCATAACCAACCATGATTCATTACTTTTTTTGTGGCTTCAAGTCCTTCCTCTTTTCAGAAGGGATTCGAGCCCATGCTCTCGATCCAAAAATCCTAAAATTTTGAGACATTTGGTTTATGGCCAAACCATGCCTCATCCCATAGCTTGGGAGTCTTTCCTTTGACTAATTTGTGGAATGATATGTTCTATATATGTGCAGAACAATTAATATCTTTATCCCATATCTTGGGACTTGCATTCCTTGCTTCAATCATGCATGTGTCCATCTCCTTAAGAGATCTATTTTTCCTCTCTGCCACACCATTTTGTTGTGGTGTGTAGGAAGTTGAATGTTGCATTTGGATGCCACATTGCTCAAAGGTGATGCATATTTTTGTTGACATACTCCTTCCCATTATCATTCCTAAGGATATTAATCTTATGCCCACTTTTATTCTCTACTAATTCCTTCCAAATCTTCAATTGCTCAAAAACTTCAAATTTTAATTTAAGGAAGTACACCCAGCAGAATCTCGAGTAGTCATCAATAAATGTGAGTACATACCTTGATCCACCATAGGATGGATTGGGTAGAGGACCTATCATATATGAATGTACAAACCCAATTGGTTGTGTGGCTCTCCTTTCCATCCCCTTCTCATAGCTTCGCTCTGGATGCTTCCAAACTACACACCCAATGCAAGCTCCATTTGATGATTTGATTTAAGGAAGTCCTTCCACCATCTCATCTTTGTGCAATGCTTGGAGGTACTTGTAGTTCATGTGACCAAACCTCTCATGCCATATCTTGTAAGTCTCATAGGCATGTGAGAGGAGAGCTTGGTCATTAGAAGTAAGAAGGAAATTCGAAAACTTGTACATCCTCTCATGGCGGTCTGCATACCCAACTCCTACAACTTGGTTTAATGAGATTTTTGCAATCTCTACCAAGTCTGGAGTGAATGTCACTCTATTGTCTTATCCTGTATGGGTCATTTGATAGACTGACAGCAAATTTGTTGCCAGTTCTGGTACATACAACACATCACTGAAGTAACCATGCTCTAGATCAATCCTACCAATTCTCTTGGTCTGGATTTTAGAGTCATCCCCCATTCGAACTGTTGAGCCAGCATTCGAATGCATGGAGGAGAAGAGCTCTCTGGTGGCTATCATGTGTCTCAAAGGCCTTGAATCAATGATGAAGGATGAGGAATTAGAGGTACCTTCTACCAAGGCATGGCATTTCTCCTTGTTTCCTGAACTAGAGGTGCCATTTTTCTTCCTTGCACCATCTGGGACGGGGATGTTTTTTTCTCCAGCAGCTGCGCCATTTGATCAATGGTTTTCTTCATGCATGAGATATCTGGATGCCATCCCTTATGGAAATAGGTGCATTTGGTATTCTCTTTCCTTTTATTGTCCTTCCCCTTGGGAGGATTTGAACCCCCATCACTATATTTGGGTTTTTCTGATATCCTCTTCTCTGGCAGCTTCGAATTCTTTGCCTTCTACTTTCCTTTGGAGGCATTTGAAACTCCCATGTCCAAGGCTTGATCCTTATCCTTGATGGTGCCCATTTGGACTAGCTTGTTTTAATCCTAGGTGAGAGACTCCATGAAGCTAGCTAGATTTGGCATTTGCCAATTTCGATGTGTTAACTTGCCAGAATGAAATGTGCTGACAAAGACTGAGAATTTTGGCCCCAACTTGGAAAGGATGGACAAAATCAACTGATCCTCTTTATTTTCAATCCCACATTTCTTTAGCTGGAGCACAAGTGACTTAAACATGGTGAAGAAGTCCTGGATGGTGTCAAAGTGCGTTGGGCTCAGGCTTATGAGCTCGTTCTCAAGCTGGTGTCCTCTTAGTTCATCGGTTTTCCCAAAGAGTGTCTCTAGTTTTACCCAAACTTCATTTGGGGTTGTTAAACTGTCTATGTGGAACAAAATATCTCTTGAGATACTCATGCATAACAATCCATATGCTTCATCCAATCTATTGAAGTACTTGGGTTTCTCTACAGCAAAGTTTGGCTCCACCTCTATGCCCATGGTAACTATGTAGAGACCCTTGGATCTTAATTGAATAACCATATATTCCTTCCAATCAAATAAATTGAAAGTTGTTATAAATATCTAGTTAGCTTCCATTTCTTCCTGCACTAATGGTGATGAAAATTGTCGAATGTCCTCCAAAAACCACTCAATTTTATCTGGAATTTCTCTAAAAATGCAGCTTAAACCACTCGGGATTGATCTGAAAATCACTAAAATCCACTCAGATCTCATACCATGTGATAAATTTTATCTATAACAATATCTAGGATCCTTATAGAAACTCACAAATCAAATTTGATGCAAAACCAGCAAAAAACCATTAAAAGAGAAGCAATTTACACATGCAATGTGAACTGAAACAGGTTATTATTTGACTGTATAACATCAAAATATGTTAGTAATAGGTTTATATTACATATAAAGTGGTTCATGAGGCTTAGGAAGCCCAAAATGACTGTACAAGTGAAATTGACCAAATTGGCCTCAATCCCCCCTAGGTGGGCCAAACATGCTCCAAATCAGCCCAAATGGACACGAATTGTTGTGTGGGTGTGCCTAAGATAACATGGAGCAATCATAACACTTTTTCATGCATGGGTGTGCAAAATTAGGTGATTGAGAGGCTCTATGTGGCATTAAATGCACCAAATCAGTCCAAAATTAGACAAAATCCACCTCTAACACTCCTAGTCAACTAAAATATCCACATTCAATGAATGGGAGTGAACCAGCAATGATGAGGGTGCACATGTGGATGGTTAACTGAGTTGGAGTGCTCATGTGGGTGTGAATGCCCCAATTTAACTGGTTATTGGTCCAACTAAGCACCCTAAGTCCAAAACCATAGTGTATTAATGTAAAAATGCAATAAAATTGACTAGGGACTTAGACTAAGGTACTAAGGGGTTGGATTACTATTCTAACAGATTTATTTTGTATGTATATTGTTAAATCAGCTTCTAGGGTTCCTCTGGGAAACTCGGATATCTCGTTCTTTTGGAAGTGTATGGAAATATGGTCTAGTACAATGCTGAATTATTCTCTATAATTTTTGAAGTTGAAAAGCTAACATCACGAAAAGGCTCATAGCAGTATTTATGCAATATGTAATTTGATTATACTTAAATTAAATTACACTTTTTTCTTTGGAAAAAAATAATTATATCTATATATAATTCCCTACCTACTCAAAAAAAACTATAAATCCATATGTTTATGTTGAAATAGTACCATTCATATTTGTATTCATCTCTTATGTAATATTTAAACTAATTTTCAAAAGCAATATATGTCATTTTTATATTCTATCATTTTTTAAGTGTAAAAGATTCTCTCCTTTTCCACTTTTTCTTTTTTAGTTTAATATAGTTTTTTGAAATTGACTTTAGCCATGAGGTGTAGATCAGTTGGCCTTTGTGGGGTTTGGTCCTCATGTTCAAACCTCATGGTGAAGGGTTGAGTTTGTGAGCCAGCGATGGGGCCTTTGGCTGACCCGATGGAATCCCAAGTTACTTTCCTTGCGGGGGGGCGTAATATTCTCTTGTGGGAGGTGATGTCGTCCTTTAATGCCTCGTGCAACCACGGTGACAGTTCTACTTGTCGCTGGACAGATCGTTCTAACATTCAAACTAAGGCTGACCCGGACCTAGGTTTACTGCTACATGTGACTCTGTGCTCTACTCTCGCTCTAGCTCCGTTGTGTTCATATATGTACAAGTTCTTGGTTAGGAAAAAAAAAGAAAAAAAATACGTTTAAACACACAAAAATATTAATAAACATAATTATAGTTTAATAACTTTTAAATTAATGTTTGAATATCCTTTCCTTTTAAAAAATAGTATTAGTTTTGTATTGTGTATTATTATTTATAGTAAAAATAAATTGCTTCATTAATATTTGAAATTATGATTTAATTGATTTTTATTTATAATTTAAGTTTAAAAATTAAATTTGAATTTTTTATTATGAAAAATTGTATTGATTGTATTGTTAAATTTGATATTTTTTAAATAATTTAGTATTTCAAAAATGATTAATATATTAATCATATTAAATATTGATGTCAAAACAATACAAAAAATTTAACAAACTCATATCTATTATTTATATTTACACTGTAGGCATTTTCACAATGGAGACGCAGTCTCAAAAGATTCTTCGTCTCCCTAGCCATTAACATTTCGACACACGTCGCGTCGGCTTAACAAATGGATATTGGACAGGTGTTGTGTCCCGTATTCCCTCTCCAACATGTCCAGTCAAAGAAAATCATTCCCATGCTGACCAAATGGCCGCCTATTACAGTTGTTTCTATGCATGATTGATTGATTGTCCTTACCTTTTTTTCATGCATGTATGTTCATCAATTTTTGTTTTTTTTAATGCAATTGAGTTGGGTCCCTGATTCTGCAATCTCAATTCCGGAACTTTTGTCGCACAGACCATAGGTGTCCTCTTTGTTACAACCAGTGTTGTGCGTGAATGGATTAATGGACTCGATGGATTGATTTTCAGTTTTAGATCCTTCTTCCCAGTTGGTGTTTACCATGTTTTTTCAACATTTGGCTTGCGTGTTTTCACTACACTTCTATCTGTCGTACTAAACGACTGGTCCTAGAAAAAAAATTTACAAGGTTTCGTTGTCCTTCACTGCAGTTCATTTCTCTTGATTCGGCATAGCCCTTGCCAAGATTTTGCGAAAGTTTCAGTCCAACAGTTTATCTGGGTTTAGGCTAAGCTTTTCTCTAGGGATTTTCTGCCTTTAGGCTCTCAGCTTGTGGGGTCAATTTGGTCTTGGTTTCATTTCACTGCTGCTTTAGTCGATGGAATACACTTTTTCCATATCCCTTCATCCACATTAATGCTTCATCAATGCATTGTTGCTCCATTAATGCAAGAAAGTTTGTCATTTGATTTAGACATGGATCTATATCTTCATTTTTGCTCACCTTATGACGATATCCAAGATCTTCTTACAATGCTTAATTTATTGCATTTGTTGTTGCATCACCTTTGCTTTGCACATATAAACAGGCCTTCAGGTAACCACTATTTCTTACTGTTTTCCTTTGCTTTTCTTATATTGATTTTGTTGCGTTTCATTTACACTAGAGAGTTTCCATCAAAGGATTTCACACCTTGTTAAATTTGCAGGTATTCCTTAGTTCTTATTAATTTTTTTGAATATTCATTCAGTCTGCTTATGAGATGGTGAAACACCGTTGCTCATTGAATGTGGCTCTTGCTCTATTGCAAAAACGATTGACTTGTATTGGTTATGTCATGCTCTGTCAATAAAATGATAGGTATTAGTTTTTTGGCTAAATGAAAATGTTGCTTATGAGATGGTGAATCACCCTTGCTCTGTTTTAATTGACTCTGACTCCTGCTCTGTCTCAAAAGGACCGTGACTTGTATTCATTACGTGGCTTCATAATGGTGTAATACTCATGCTATGTGTTGGTCAGTGAAAAACCCTTGTTTAGGGCTTGCATCATCAACTTCCCACTTGACCAGGTCGATATACAACATGAAACCAAGTTTGGATAATTGAAAAGGACATAGGTAAAAGGGGTTTAATTTCTTAACATACAAATATGCAGGCTAACATCAGGTTCCACAAATTGTACCAATTTAGAGACCAAAATCTCTACCAAATTTAGAGGCAAACCGTTCAAAAAGAACACAGAGCGAGTTTAGAATAAGGATGGACTTAGCGGAGGAAGAAGTTAAACGAAAAGAATATGAACGGACAGAATAAAGCCTGAAACACCAAACGAATGTAACAAAACTAAAGTTATCCAGTTTCCATTACCAGGAGGTCGAAAATCGGAAATAAAAACTTCGACATTTCTTTATTTGAAAAGACAAAACTTCCGAGATCCAAAATGTCGCAAATCGAAAATTGGGGAATAAAAAATTGCAACATAGGGTGTGTTATAGTCTGTTTTTGCTTCTCATTTTTAATGTATTTGCTTATGTTTTGAAGCTTGGTTTTGTTCATTTCTCTTAAAAAGTTTTGGTTCTTAGGTTAGTTTTAATCCTTTTTCTTTAATTTGCATGTTTGTATTTAGGTGATTTCATAGTTTTATTTTCCAATTTTGATTTTATTTATCGAAATTCATAGTTAAGGGGCTTATAGAATGTTTATATGAATTAAAAAGGTCCTAAAAATTTCATAAAGTTTTGATCTAGATCATTTTACAAAATTTAAATCATTGTTAGGAGTTGTATTTTTTAAAATCATTGAAACAGGTTTTCTTGTAGCGCAAGCCTGAAAAAGTTACAAACGCGCTCTACAAGAAAATTGCGCTGTTCAAAAATCATGATTTTTTATTCAATTTTTTGGAAATTCGCGCAAGTGAGAGGTCATTCATACTTTGTTAATGGATTTGATACGTGTTCTCGTCCAGAATGATCATTGTGACAGGTGTTAATACTTCAAGCAAGTCATCATTAAGGCAAGTTGCGGTGGTCTGGTTCGATATTTGTTGCAAGGGGAGGCTATCAAGCTGCGGTTTATGACGCTAAGTGTAAAAACTCTTATGTATTTTTTGAATGACTGATTATGAAATATATGCAACTATAAGCCCTATTTAGCCTATTATCTGGTTTCATTTCTGATTTGTCTTAATCACTCAGTTGATATACTCGTTTCTTGTTTAAGGTTATTATGCATTAAATGCTTGTTGACTGTGGGTGGAATTTAGTGTTGTGATTATTGTGTCTGGTTTATATTTTATATGTTATGCATCTCAATCCTTAAATTGTTCATGATTTAGTGTTTGCTTTAGCTTCATGAATTTGCTGCCCTCTTGTTTACAAACTGTACAACCAAAACCCTAAAAAGACCTATTTTACTTAATTGGGTTTATTGAGATTGTGTTGGCTTGTTCTTTCATAGTCTGAGAACAATTTCTGGCACTAACATCTTTGGCGTCGTTGATGGGGACGAAGCTGAAAGCCTATTTTCCCTGGGTTACTCATCATTTAACTGGTTTTGAGAGGTGAAATTAAGCCAACAAATTTTAAAAGACTACTTTTCACCAAATATTTCACAGTGGCTACTAAAGGAATTGGAACAAGAAATATACCTAGTTCACCTTTACAACTGGGTGTCTCAGACCCAAAACAGATTTTGAAAACAGCTAGGAAAATCAAAAGATCTCGGTCATCTCCAGCCCTATGTAACCCTGATCAACTAGACATATCATCACCTTTTTCTGTTCTTAAGGGAGAGGAACAAGATTCATCCTGGTTGAAACCTACAATCCCTGTAAGTAATTTTCAGGTTTTTACTGATCCTCAATCTTTCAAGAAATCAAACACCTTATCTCCTGGAAAAATCCCTTTATTTCACCTCAAAGTTGGCAAGACTCTTTTCAACCAAGTCCTAGTAAGGTTTTTCCTTCATCTAAATCAGTCAATTTAAAGATGGCAACCCAAAATCAACCTTTAGACATGATGGTCCGAATGGTGGCAGCTAGGTATGCACCTCTAGTTTTTCCTCAGCCTTTAAATGCTCTTCCTGGGGGAGATTACCAAAAATACTTACCTAGGTTTAATGGACAAGTTGAGACTACAGCTAAGGAGCATTGGGATGCATTTCTCAGCTATGCTGATAATCAGAATATAGAGGCAAAGGATGTGTGGATGAGGATGTTTGTACAGAGTCTAGATGGAGAGGTCAGAAAATGGTTCAGAGATTTACCAGCAAACTCTATTACTATAATGCAAGAGCTTCACGATCTTTTTATGAGATAATGGGGTGATACTAAGGATCACACATCTTACATTACAGATTTTGGAGCTCTTAGAAGAAAGAAAGATGAAACCATATCTGATTTTTCAAAGAGGTTCAATAAAATGTATGGCAGAATTCCTGCAGAGATTAAACCTTCTAAAACTTCTGTAAAACTCATTTAAGGCTAATGCTTTTGATCATAAGTTTTCCCTTCTATTGAGGGAAAGAAGACCTGTTACTTTACTTAACATGCAGGAGTCAGCATTAGAAGTGGAGTCTAATATAATTGCTTCTAATAGATTGAAGGGAAACTCAGCTCAACTTAGTATATGACAGAAAAGGTAAGAAAGAGGCAGCTCCAGTGGTTTCCACATCCCACTCTGCAGAAGGGAAAATTGATGAGATGGCCAAGCTAGTGAAAATCCTAACAAAAAAAATTAAACAAGTTGGAATTGGACAAAAATTCAAATAAACATGTTCAAGAGGGAGACAGAAACACTAATAATCCAAATCAATTCAGAAGACAGTTTGTGCCTCGTTTCATTCCTAGAGAGAGAAGAAACAATGATATACAACAAGAAATGAGAGAAGATGAGGGTCAAAAGGTGCCACCACCACTTTAGAATAATGTAGCTGATGAGGGAGAAATAGAAGAAGAAGAGTTCTTCGAGGATCCAGATCAGGATATGAATTATTTTGGAGAACGGTTGACTGAAGGTTTTGTGACTGAGGATTTTTTTAACCCAGAATATTATGATGCAGATGTGTTTGAAATAGAAAATGATTTAAATCTTGAAGTGATTGTTGGTATATATCATACTGATCCAAAGAAAACCCTAAATTTAAGATCAGGACCAAAACAGGTGATTCAAAATCCTAGGAAGAAGGTAATTTTGCCTCCTAAACAGCAGTCTGATCCAGTATTAGAAAAAAAAATAGAATCAAGATAAACAAAAGAAAATTGTTGAAGTTGAAGAGGTGAACAAAGGTATGCAGAATTTTAATCTGGAAAATGGATTGTGCAAAATTAAGATTCCTATGCCTTTCACTGAGTTGATAAAGAATCCTTCTTATAAAAATTCAATCTTGAAAAATGATTGGTTCAGCAAACAATCAAGTACCCTCTAACACAGTAAATCTACAAGAGGAAAATCCTAAAATTTTCATTGGTTCAGCTTTGGCATTAAAAATTGAAAATGATGCAAGTGCATCTCCTCCTTTTTACATTACTCTAACTATTCATGAGCAAATGATACATAATTGCCTTTTGGATTCAGGAGCATCTCATAATCTCATGCCAAAAGCAATCATGGAGGCTTTAGGGTTGAGTATAAAAAAACCTTATCATGACTTGTATGCTTTCGATTCTCGAGCTGTAAAATGCCTAGGAGTGATAAAGGATATGGTAGTTAGTTTAGCTCAGCTACCTATGAAGAGTGTGATTATGGATGTAGTAGTGGTAGACATTACACCTAATTTTGGGATGCTCCTCTCTAGATCTTGGGCCAAGAAGGTAGGTGGAACTCTACAGATGGACTTAACATATGCAACCATAACTGTCTTTGGAGGTGAAAACAGAAGGTTGTATAGAGAGTTATAATTTTCTTTTATTGTGACTGATGACAAGAATCCTACAAATCATCCCTTGTATGCTGTTGAAAAGGATTTGGGTACTTGTATGTTGCATTTTAGTGATGATAATGATGTTGTTGGTTTATTACAGGTTGAAAAAGAAAAATCAGTGACATGTACTAGGGAACAGGAGGATGAACTTTGGCAAATCTATTTTGACAGATCATCATCAAAAGGAGGTGTTGGAGCAAAAGTTGTTTTGATATCTCCTGGTGGTGAAGTGGTAAGATTAATGTATAAGCTGGAATTTATTACCACTAATAATACAGCAGAGTATGAGGCTCTGTTGTTAGGTTTGAAAGCTGCAAAAGATCTAGGTATTCAGCAAATCTCTGTGTATGGCAACTCCAAGTTAGTTGTTCAGCAAGTAAGGAACAACTATCAAGTAAAACAAGATCTGCTAAAAGTATATAGGAATGAAGTATGGGATATGATAGAGAATTTCTTTGTGGCTTTTAATATCACTTATATTCCTAGGGATCATAACCAAACTATTGATTCTCTTTCCCTAGCAGCCACATATTTCAGCATTCCTAAAACAATACAGCTGAAGTATCCTATTGAGATTAGGTACAGGCCTTCTGTACCGGACAATATAAAGCAATGGGGAGTTTTTGAAGATGATTTTGAGATAAAAAGGTTTTTAGATCTTACTGGTGAGTTTTCCAATTCCTTAATTGATTAAGAACAAGATGATGAAATTGAAGATTTTGAAGGTGTTGCAGAAAATGAGATTGTAGGTCACAAGATCATTGAGCTGAAAGGTAATTTCATTCCTAAGGGTTTGGTGCCTTTGGAGAGGATTTTTTCGAAGGATGATACCCCTTTAAAACCAGTTATGCAGTCTTCAGAAGAAAATGTGATGGATTGTAATATTGGCACTAAGGAACATCCCAGAATGGTGAAGATCTCAAAGGCACTCACAATAGAACAAAGAAACAGGTACATCAAGTTATTAAAAGAGTATGTTGATGTTTTTGCTTGGTCATATGAGGATTTGAAAACATATGATACTAGTATTATATAGCATAAAGTGCCTTTGAAACCAAATGTTAAACCTTTCAGACAGAAATTAAGGAGAATCAATCCAGCTTTGTTTCCCATTATAGAGAAGGAGGTTAAAAAATTGTTAGATGCTAAGATTATTGTTCCCCTTCGATATTCTTCATGGGTAGCCAATCTAGTACCTGTTAGGAAAAAGAATGGTGAAATCAGATTGTGTGTTGATTTTCGAAATATGAATAGATCTTCATTGAAGGACAATTTCCTTTGCCAAAGATTGAACAAATATTGCAGAAGGTGGTTGGTGCACAAAGAATTTCAATGGTAGATGGTTTTTCAGGGTATAATCAAATTGCAATGCACCCTGATGATAGAGAAAAGAAAGCTTTTACTACTCCATGGGGTACTTTCATGTACGATAAAATGCCTTTTGGATCAATGAATACTGGAGCTACCTTTCAAAGATCTATGGACATAGCTTTTGTGGGAAAAAGGGATAAGTTTGTAGTAATCTATTTACATGATATTACAATCTTCTCACAATCTGATGATGAACACCTAAAGCACTTAAAACAAACTATCCTGAAATGTAGAAAATATGGTTTGTCTCTCAATCCCAAGAAGTCACATTTTGTTGTACAAGAAGGTAAGTTGTTGGGTCATTTAGTTTCAGCTGATGGCATAAGGATAGATCCAGAAAGGGTGAAAGAAATTCTGAATATTAGTTTACCAAGGAGCAAGAAGGATGTGCAATTTTTATTGGAAAAATAAATTTCCTGCATTGGTTCATACCAAATTTTGTTGAAACCATTAAACAAATTACAGCCATATTGAAGAAGGATCAGGAAGTTAAGTGGACTACAGAAGCTAAAAATTCATTTGAAAAGATTAAGACAGCTCTTACAGAAGCACTAGTATTAGTAAGTCCTGATTTTACAAAGGAATTTTGACTTTTTCTTTTGCATCAGAGGATACTTTAGTTGTTGTTTTATTACAGAAGAATAAAGATGGACATGAATAGCCAATTGCATTTTTCAGCAAGACCCTCAGAGATTCAAAGCTAAAGTACAGCATTTTAGAGAAGCAGGCTTACCCATTGGTAAAGGCATTAAAGTTTTTCAGAATTTATGTTTTACATTCCAAAGCCATTGCTTATGTTCCTAATGATGCCATTAAAGATGTTTTGACCCAACCTAACAGTGAGGGAAAAAGAGGGAAATGGATTGCAAAAATAATGGAATATGATGTGGATATTAGACCTACAAAGTTAGTAAAGGGACAAGGTTTGGCTAAATTGTTAGCCGATTCAAATTGTCAAGCTTTAGGTCTACATCTCATGGAAAAACATCCATCACAAGAAGAATTTCAAGCAGAGTAGGAGAAAGAAAATATTATGGACCATTATGCAGAATCCACATGGTATGCATATATTGTACACTTTCTTTTGTATTTACAATGTCTAGAACATCTAGACAAGAAAGGTGCTAGGTCTTTGAAGTTGAAAACTACTAAATATTGTTTGATAGAACAGCAGCTGTTTTGGAAAGATCCAGGGGGGATTTTACTTAGATGTTTGGATAAGCCAGAAATTGAAGAAGTAATATCTGAATCACATGAAGGTGCTTATGGGGGACATAAGTATTGGAAAGCAACAGCTTATAAAATTCTAAGAGTCAGATACTATTGGCCTTCTTTATTCTCTGATGTATATCAGCAGGTAAGAGCATGTATCCCTTGTCAGAAGTTTGCTGGTAAGCAAAAGTTGTTGTCATTGCCATTAAAATCAATTGCGGTTAATGCCCCTTTTCAGTAATAGGGTTTGGACTTCATAGGAGAGATAAATCCTTCCTCTTCAGGGCAGCATAAATGGATTTTCATTGCTACAGATTTCTTTACTAAATGGGTAGAAGCTATTCCCACAATAAATGCAACAGATAAGGTAATCATAGATTTTATTCAAAAAAATATTCTTAGCAGATTTGGATGTCCCAAGAAATTATTGACTGATAATGCTCAAGATTTTAAGTCTAAGGCTATGGTGGCATTCTGTGAAAAGAATGGGATTATGTTGAAACACTCAACACCTTATTATCCTCAGGGAAATGGTTTATCTAAGTTGACTAATAAGAATATTATTCAGAGTATCAGGAAGTTATTGAAGCAGAATAAATGATCATGGGATTCAATGTTAAAATATGCATTGTGGGTAGATAGAATAACAGTTAAAAAGGCAATTGGAACTTCTCCTTTCCAATTGGTATATGGTACTGATGCAGTGTATCCTATCCAACTTGGTATTTCAGTGATGAAATTTTTTCAAGATTGTCAGGAAGAACCTAGGGATATGCAAAGAAGAATTTATGCACCGATAGAGTTACAACAGAAACGAGAAATAGTAGAGTAAAAAGCTCAGCTGTACAGGACAAAGGTCAAAGAATGGTTTGATAGAAAGATCAAAGAGAACACTTTTTCAGATGGAGATATGGTTTTGAGATGGGATGCTAGAAAGGAGCAGAAAGGAAACCATGGCAAGTTTGATAATATATGGTTTGGCCCTTTCATAGTATCAAAAGTTCTGGAGAATAATACCTTTGTGTTACAGACTTTGGATGGTGAGGAATTGTCTAATCCAGTTAATGGACGTTTCCTCAAGCATTTTTACAGTTTTTGAGATGGATATTAGACTTTCATTGTATATACCGGTGTGAATAACATAATAAAGACTCCATGACCCAATGGAATTTTTGCAGACTAGCAGACAATTACAGTTACAGCACAGAAGGCACTGACCTACAGGTTCTTGAAGCCTCACAGGTAGGACTTCATCCCGCAGCAGGAGCCACATGTTATAGACTATTTTTGCATCTTATTTTTAATGTATTTGCTTATGTTTTGAAGCTTCATTTTGTTCATTTCTCTTAAAAAGTTTTGGTTCTTAGGTTAGTTTTAATCTTTTTTCTTTAATTTGCATGTTTGTATTTAGGTGATTTCATAGTTTTATTTTCCAATTTTGATTTTATTTATCGAAATTCATAGTTAAGGGGCTTATAGAATGTTTATATGAATTAAAAAGGTCCTAAAAATTTCATAAATTTTTGATCTAGATCATTTTACCAGATTTAAATCATTGTTAGGAGTTGTATTTTTGAAAATCATTGAAACAGGTTTTATTGTAGCGCAAGCCTGAAAAATTTACACACACGCGCTACAAGAAAATCGCGTTATTCAAAAATCATGATTTTTGGTTCAAATTTTTGGAAATTCACGCAAGTGAGAGGTCATTCATACTTGGTTAATGGATTTGATACGTGTTCTCGTACAAAATGATCATTGTGACAGGTGTTAATACTTCAAGCAAGTCATCATTAGGGCAAGTTGCGGTGGTCTGGTGCAGAGTGATGGAATAATGATAATTCACCACTCTGACGGGTAGGCTGCGAATTGATATCAAAGTTCATGTATTTGGGTTTATACTAAACAGAGGATTAATTATGGAATTTAATGAAGATTGTTAGTATGTAAACCTAATTCATACTAAATGTCAAATTTTATGTCAATAGAATTAAGACATTTATCAGTTTAAGTGATAGAGTCCAGTTTGGGGGTTTGGTTTCCCAATATAGCACTGTCTGTCAAATTGTCAAGATTTGAATAGAATTAGAGTTTGTTTTACTGAAAGAAGCAATTTGACAGTCATCTAAAATGAAAAGAAGTGGTAAAACCAATAGAGCTGAACCTTCAGACATAACCTGGGTTTATACTTTTCCAGACTATGCAAGATTGTTTTTAGAGGCAAGATGGTTAAGCTTTTTTGAAAGAATTGAGGGGTATCACACAAAAGTCTCTTATAAATTTGCTCAGTGTTTGGATAAATATATTGTTACTTTTGATACTTTGAAGTTTGAGTTGACCAGAGAATTGTTAGCAAAAGCTACAGGGATCCCAGATGAAGGTGAATACTGGTTTAAAAAGTGCCTTTCACCTTTGATGCACAGAAATACTTACTTCCAGATGTGGTAGCAGATTGGGGTAAAGGGGTACATATTCAAAAATTTAAACCAGAATGGATAGAGCTAATCAAAATCCTACAAAGTTATATCACTTGTGAAGGGAGATTTGCATTTGTTTTTAAGTATCATTTTAGGTTTTTGAAGCATCTCAACCATGAAGCAAAAATGAATATTCCATTCTTTTTCTTTAAAAGTTTACAAAATATGTCTAGCGGGGTGAAGGAGCATCCAAATCACACTGAACAATCTGTGTTTCATCATGGGCTTATAAAGCTAGTCATAAGTACTGTGCTTCAAAAGAGGGAGAAGACATGGGATTATTTCCTATTTTGGTCTGGTTTTCAAACAGAGAAAGAAGATCAGCCTCAGAAGAGATAGTTGAATAACGGTCATAAGTTGGTCAAGAAGCTAAAAATGAAAGTCACAGTCTAGAATGAAGAGGATAATGAACCAGAAAAATCTATGACTCAAGAAGATAAAAATGTTGAAATTGAACAGCAAACCAATATTGAAGAGAATGAAATATCAAAGCCAGAAGTGAAGGAGGTGGAGCCTGTAGAAAATATTTTTCATGCAAAACTGAACCAAGGTGTAAAGGAAGATGTGAAAGAATAGGAACAAGTTCCTATTACAGTACTCTCTGAAGAGGAAGAAAAGTCATTGTCTGATGAAGTTAGGGTTCATACTGAACATAAGTACAGACACAGTCTGAAGAAGAGGCAATGTCACGAGGGATAAAAAGAAAAGTTGTCCAGCTAGCTTCTATCAAACATCAAGGGAAAGTTTTAAGCATGTTAGGAGAAATTGGAACAGCTTGGAGGCCCAAGACTAGACCAAAGAACAAACTCATATTGAATATGAAGAAAATGTTAAACCCTAAACTAGCTAAAAAGAAGATTACAGTAATTGAGGACTCTTCATCTCAGGAAGAGTTAGAAGATAATGAAGATAAAAAAGAAAAGGACATGAAGGGTAAAAAGCAAATGGTTTCAGAAAATAAATCAACTTTTACTGAGACCAAAATTTCAAAGATATTTGAGGAAGTTCGAAAGAAGGTAATTTTAGATCAACATCAAAGTGATTTAAAGAAACAGAATTCAATTATATCAAGCTCTTGTGCAGAGAAAGGAAGGGTTGTTGAGCAATCAACCCAATGCAGTATTGAAGGTAAAGAGTATTCAGAAATCCCTGTGGCCATGACAGAGCAGATGGAAGAAGATGAGGAGATTTTTAAGAAGTTGAAAATCCCTTGGATGCCAAAAGAAATGCATCCAGCATCAAAAGGGAAGTGCATTGATTCTGAAAATGAGAATTTGTAGAGGAATATCAAACAATACAAATATCAGATTGAGTACCTGCAGGAGACAAATGAAGGATTAGTGACTGCCAATAGAAGACTGAGAGAAGATCAAGAAGAGGTAACTAGCCACTGTCAGGAATTGATTACAGTTTCTAAGGAGGCTTTAAAAAGAAAAAGACATACTCAAAGCCTATTTACAGAACTAAAACAAACTATTCAAGAGCTAACAGAGCACAATGAGGAGCTGACAAAAAGATTTGAAGATTTGGAAGCAGAGCACCAGAAGGCAAGAAGGAAGAGTCGAGCTTTAGAAGGAATTGTTCTTTTAGCAGAGGCAACAAAGGACTTGTAAAGTGCTTTAAGAATAGTAGTTATTAGTTAGTTTGTGAAAAAATTTATTTTATTTTTGTATAATGATAAGTCTTATTGAACAATTCAGTAGTAGGACTTAAAGGTAGTTTGTTCAATTATGTAACTGTGTTTAAGAAAACAAGATAAAAGTAACGCTGAGAAAGGACCAAGGGTTCGATTTTTGTTGCAAGGGGAGGCTATCAAGCTGTGGTTTATGAATCTAAGTGTAAAAACTCTTATGTATTTTTTGAATGACTGATTATGAAATATATGCAACTATAAGCCCTATTTAGCCTATTGTTTGGTTTCATTTCTGATTTGTCTTAATCACTCAGTTGATATACTCGTTTCTTTGTTTAAGGTTATTATGCATGAAATGCTTGTTGACTGTGGGTGGAATTCAGTGTTGTGATTATTGTGTCTGGTTTATATTTTATATGTTATGCATCTCAGTCCTTAAATTGTTCATGATTTAGTGTTTGCTTTAGCTTCATGAAGTTTTTGCCCTCTTGTTTACAAATTGTACAACCAAAACCCTAAAAAGACCTATTTTACTTAATTGTGTTTATTGAGATTGTGTTGGCTTGTTCTTTCATAGTCTGAGAACAATTTCTGGCACTAACAAGGTGTTCCTTATTGGAAAACATAGGACATAGGATTTCCAGAATCTGAAATGTCAGAAATTAGAAATAGGGGATTCGAAAAACATAGGGTGTTCCTTATTGGAAAACATAGGATTTCTGGAATTTGAAATGTCGGAAGTCAGAAGTCGGGGAATTGGAAATCGAAACATAAGGTCTTCCTTATTGGAAAACATAGTATTTTTGGATTCCGAAATATCGGATTCTAGATTTTTAATTTCTTTCTTTTCTAATTTTGTTATTTGCATTGAATAAATCAGAAATCGGAAATCAGAATTTACATGTTCGTATTTAACATTTCGTGCTTTTCGACTTCCGATTTCCTCACGTGAAAATCCGAGCTTTAATGTTTTTCTTTGAAAAAATATTTTTGTCCACTTTCCGAAGAACGCCATGCATAATGCGCAATTTGGATACGTTTTTAGTTCAAATAGATGCAAACCTTGGCCCAGAATGCATGCTTCTATGTTTGTCACAGTCCACATTTAATATTTATAACAAATAATGAATAACAACAACCAAAGTAATGAAATATGTTAATGCAAAGAATTTTCTTTTTTATTTATGCATTTTAGTCTTGTCACATGAATATATTACATTGCAATTTATTTATTTTTGTTCACGCCATGTTTCATTCTACAGGAAAAAATAACCATCACGTTAAGGAGCCTATGCTAACTGAAGATTCTATTTCACTATTTCTACGTGGTGTTGGTAACCTTTTCCCATTGGTACAAGTCTCCTCATTAAACCAAGTAAACTCACTCAACTCATCGGCAATTTGGTTCTGAATCTCTATCTCAGACGGCCTTCACAAGCATGAGCTATTACTTCCAGTTATATATAGTCATCTTGTAGAAAATGGACGGCTAAAATAAGGAACTATAATCAAAGTTACCCAATGTATATGCAACATTGTACATAATGTAGCATACATTTAATTCCCTTGTTCTTTTTTTCTCACTTAATCAATTTCACACTGTTCATGCATCTAATGTTTTTCTCTCCCATTGAACTCTAACATACTTCTCACAGGACTATCGCATTGCTTGCACTTGAGGTTGTCACAGTGGATGCAACAATTATTGGAGATCCTGCACCTTACCACTTACATGTACCTTCTCCCTCTGAGAGTAGTTCCTTTGTTCCAATCAACCCTAGCTCAATAAATGAAAACTCTAGCTTGGATGGATCGACTATCCCATTCACATCACTCTCCTCTTATAGAAAAGTTTGGAACATTCAAGGTCGAGTTACTGCCAAGACAAACATACATGAATATGGAAACCAACGAGGGTCTAGAAAAGTGTTTGGATTTGACCTTGTTAATGCTTCAGACAATTAAATACATATATCTGCATTCAATGAATTGGCACTCTCTTTGTATGACCAAATACAAATAGGAATAGTGTACATAGTATCAAATGGCATGGTCAAAGCATTCAATCCAATTTTCAACCATTTGAAAAGCCATAATGAAATTTTCCTAGGTTCCTCCTCAACCATCCAACCATGCTTAGATGAATACCTTTAATACCTTTATATTGCTTTAACTTTAAAACTATTAAGGAGATTCAAACTATATCGGTAAATTTCATGGTTGACCTTGATGGACTTGTCATTTCAGTTTCACCTACATCCACGATACGAAAATGGGATGGTGTTGAAACTGTTAGGTGGACCATTGGACTCTGTGACATGTCAGACTATAGTATTTACATAACACTTTGGGGAGAGCATTGCCAAATTCAAGGAGCCGAGCTTTCCATCCTTCGCGGTTTACCTATGCCTCCAGATGTAGCAATCAAAGGCGATTGAGTGATATATTTTAATGGAAAAATTGCTGGCACTATCTCCAACACTACTATTTTTATAAACCCAAATATTTAACAAGATTCAGTTCTCCATAAATGGTTTCATGACAATGGATTTCGTTCAACATCACCCTCTTTGAGCCTAAAATTCAATGCCTCTCATTCTGATCATCGTAAAATCATTACCAATCAATGAGCTACAAACTCTTAAACCATCTGAAAAACCTTTTCGGTACTCTCTTGTTGCAACCATCACAAACGTTAACATGGATGGCTTTCATTTCCTTGCATGCCCTCTTTTTGTTGATGGTATACGATGCATGAAAAATATTGCCGACAAAGTTGGAGACAATTGGCATTGTGGTAAATGTGATGGGGAGTTCCTGAATGTGACTACCAATATATACTAAAGGTTGACTTGGAAGATGTCACTGGATACCTTCATGGTGTGATAGCTTTTGATGATGTTGCAAACCAACTCATGGGAATCTCAGTAAAATACCTGTGTCTTTTCTCAACTGAATCTGCATCAATTGTTGAAATAGTCCAAAGGATCTGCAACAAACAATTACTTCTTACTCTTTCAGTTAGAACAGAGACGTTCTACAGAATTCCACACCTAAAAGTTGTAATTGTCATGGTTGAAAACACATAATTGACAACTTCACCAGATACATAAATATATAGGTTTTTTCAACCTGATACATAAGCATATTCTTTGTTGTCTGTAATGAATGCTTTCACTTATCTATTTTAAGTCCTTATTTCATATTTCAACATAGCAGGGTCTTTTTTTTAACTCCCTTATAGCACTTCTATTTTTCAGTTTGATACTTCCAATCTACAAGCTATCACTTAACATTTTTTACCTAAATTGTTGATGCAACCTATATGGTAACTTTTGAATACAATACTAATTTGCTATTGTGTTTATTTATTAAATTAACAACTTTCTTCTCTTGTTTCTTAGCACAAGCTTTCATTCTTATGTACAGAACAAAAATTATATTTTTTCATATATCCTTTTTCATACTACACTTTGTTCTTCTATATCGATGCTTTCTTACAATTATCAAGGTAGGACTTGAAAAAAAAAATGCATTCCATCAATATTATTTTAAGGTACATTCTTAGTTTCCAATATGCAATCAGTTAACATTTGCTTTTTATCTTCTGCTTTATATCGATATACTTTGCAGTTAATACATATAGAAAGTGTGTCACTGCCAGCAATCAAAGATTCTAAGTCTTTGACAAATTTACAGTTTCCTTGTAGGTATTATGCCAACTCATGACAATGAACAAGCCAATGTACAAAGAAGAGTTGTATATGCACAGAACAGAGATCAAAACAACAAGAAACAATGTCTTCTTTACAGAGTTGTTCATCTACCTGTGGATATGTCTTCTTCAATTTCTCTTCCCGAACCTTCTGGCAGAGAATTACTTCCATCACCTATGTTAAATCCATCAAACACCCGCCTGGATGATACACATCAACTATTTCATAAAAAAATGGACCAACTGGTTGATATGCATGTCTGCTTGATTTGCAAAGAATGTTACCCTGGTATTGTAACGAAAAAGTTCCATGATGCATACACTTGTTCTCATTGTATTCTAGAAGGAAAAGGCCATCGCTTTTCATTGGAAAACAATATGGGCCCAGGAATCTAACCACCTGTCCTTGCATTAGTTACACAAGTTGAAGAAATGTTCATTAGTCATGCTAACCCAATATTACAAGTTACACATGCTCATGGTGGTCAATATAAATATTCTTGACATATTATTTGCTTCCCCCAAGACATTTCCATTATTTCCAAAGACCTGCCCCATTTAATATCAGAACTTGACATCCTTGTTGTTTGCAAATGCAACTCTACAAAAAATCCATATGAATTGTTTGTTAGTTGAACACGTGTTCTTGTTGCCCTTCAATACAAAATGACAAACAACCCATACTACAAGGATGTACAGGTCAACCCGGTTGCATTAGCTTCTTTGCATCTTGTTTCAACAGGAATTTCACCTTGGATTCCACATGTTAATAACAATGCTACATTATCATCAGCAAATCGTGTCCTCTACAGTTCAACCACCAAATTCATTTGAGCCCTATGAATTAGAATCCGCCTCGTTTATTTCAACACAAACTAATGTTAGAACTGAGGTTGAAAAAATTGGATAATTGTTACACATACCAAATATCCCCCTACCACCTTCCATTGATTGGCCCCCTATAGGCATTTCCCCTATCAATGAGTACAGACATAGAAGGCCTTCTTTCCATGGCTTTTCCAACTTTGTTCCCTACAGGTGCAGCAATGCTTAAACAACCACGCATTCATGAGGTTGATATGCACGAATATGCACTTAACCTAATTCACCATCATGACAATAGATTTGGCCAACATACTCGCTTCTGGTACTACATATACAATCTAATTATTCATCGTCGGAGTAATGCTACTACATCTATTTTTGTCAAAATTAATCTTGAAGATACACTACCTCCGACAATACTTGAGCTTGTTAACCAATTGCAAGACATGCCTAATCAAAAAATTAGTGAGCGGGTCACAAGGTTTGAGTCTTCATTACGTGGAACACACTCATATTGGAAAAAAAGTAGAGCTGAACTGGAAAATATGATCAATCAACAAGGTACACCAACGTTCTTCTTTACCCTTAGTGGAGCTGACACAAAATGGCCAGATTTGCATGCTCTAATGCATGTTGAACATCCTACCAGTTTAGCTCAAGACTACCAATGGAAGGTTCACAACATCATATCAAATCCACATATTACATCACAATACATGCACAATAGATTCAAAACATTCCTTCAAGAGGTGCTTGAAAAATGTTTTCATATAACGGATTCTTGGTGCAGGTTTTCTACCATCTCTTCCTTCTTATTTTTCTCTTCGTATTTCTCACTTTATACAATTCATTTCTAATATATTCTGTTTCTTCCCATGTAGGTATGAATGGTAGCATAGAGGATCCACACACATTCATGGTTTTATTTGGTTGGCAGATGCACCAAATATGGACACCTTAGAATGGCAAGATGTTCTTGCAGTTGAAGCTGCAAAAAAAAAAATTGAAACATATGTTACAGCTTGGAATCCTCATAATTCCCACTTGTCAACATCTGGGTTACACAATTCTACTACAAATTATCCATGCAGTCTTGCATCGCCATCCATATTTGCATCAAACTACTCAGCTGACTATGAAGAACTTGTAAATTTTGTTCAAAGGCACACCAAATGTTCATAATCAACTTGCCTTCGCAAAAAAGGAACATCTGTTCAATGTCGCTATGGTTTTTCGTATAAGCTACAAGCTGCTTCTTCATTATTCATTGATCCAAATGGATGTAAAACATACAATCATGCAAGAAATGATTCCCTTTTGAATATTCACAACCCTACAATGCTTTCAATATGGAGGGCTAATGTTGATTGCCAACCTATTCTTTCTAGACATGTTGTCCTCAAATACATTTCAAAGTATGCATCAAAAGTAGATCCAAAATTAGAAAGCTACCATGCAATTGTCTCTCTCCTTGCACATGCAACACCAAGTGACGGCCCCATTCTTCAGCCAATTAAACAATTGCTTGCACAAATAGTTGTAGAATGAGACATTAGTGCACAAGAGACGTGTCACATGCTACAAAAAATTCCTCTTGTACTTTGTAGCCATCACTTCTTTTCCCTGAATGTCAGTCAAAGTGTATTCCATCGTGTTTCTAATGGCACTAATAACACCCCTCCACCCCCCCCCCCCCCCTTTATATTTGCATACATGCAAAGACCCCTTGCTCTTAAACATCTAACCCTACTTGAAGTTGCTCGTTCTTGGTATTTCTCTCCTAATAGGAAAAAAAATCCATGGAAACAAAACTTGCATCACAAGATTTTTAGAGTCTATCTACAATTCATTTCCATTCCTCCCTTTGATTCTTCATCTTTTGAACCGTTTTGTTGGAGCGAACTTCTTCTATACAAACTTTTCATTCCATCCTTCAGGATATTGGAACAACAACTTTTGAAATTATTTCTCATTGGCATCACATTAAAGGCACCTATGTTGTGTGGCATGTTGAACGTGCACAAGAAGAACCCTCTACACCTCTATCTGATGATTCAAACTTTAATGTTATTACCTTTCTATTGTCCCATACCATGGATGAATGGGAACTTCTCTCTCAAATGTGACCAGGCAACAACATCCAAATTGATGACCTTGAAATGCTTGGACATCATGATTTTGACAAAAATCACAATTGGACACATAACAATATAACCACCGGCTTGCATCAGACAACAACATCATTCATTAACCTCAATCGCTTGTCCATCCAACTACATGAAGACATGCTAGCGTTGTCCAATTCACCTGATTCCTTGTCTCCCACACAACGCATAGCCTTTGATCTTGTCATTTCCCATTTTAGAAACACTACGTCGACTCAACCACTCAAAATGGTGATTCAAGGTACTGCAGGCATCGGGAAATATTACCTCATATCTTGCTTCAAATCTGCGATGCAAACTACATTTGAACAAAGTGCCTCCCCACTTCTTCTCCTAGCTCCAACTAGTGTTGTTGCTTTTAACATACATGCATATACAATACATTCTACTCTTTGAATACCCATTGGTGAAATGCACCCCCTTGGAGGCCAATCCCTTTCAAAACTTCAAGAAGAACTCTGTCATATTCGTTATATTCTCATAGATGAAATGAGCTTTATTGGACCAAAAATGTTAACTCAAATTGATGCACGATTACGTCAAGCTTTCCTCTCAAATTGTACAATCCCATTTGGTGGTTGTTCCATAATCCTTGTTGGTGACTTTGGACAATTGCCTCCTGTAAAGGACATTCCCATGTATGGAGGCTCATCCATTAGAATAGCTCTATGGCGTACATTTGATACTTTTATCATGTTGGAAATAATTTTTCGACAATAAGGAAATAGCCCTTCTCAAACTTCCTTTCACCAACTCTTGCTAAACCTTCGAAATGGAACACCAACTGTTGAAAACTGGGCACTCCTAACGACAATAACAACCTCATGCCTTTCAGATGTGGAAAATTATTCTTTTCAATAATCTATCCACTTGTATCCCACCAATACGTCTATTGCACTACACAACAAACACATGTTGAAACAACTTAATATCCCAATTGCACAATGCTTTGTAGAACAAAGGAACAAACATGCCCACGGATCCATTAATGACGAGCAGTTGCCATTTAAGGTCCTTCTTGCTATTGGTCAACAAGTCATGTTAACTGCTAATTTATGGGTTCAAGCAAGACTTGTTAACGACTCACTTGGAAAAGTCATTCACAATGTCTACAACTCCAATGAACAACCTCCTAGCTTAACATCTTTTATTGTAGTTGAATTCCTCTATTACAAACGACCCTTATGGGATGCTTTTAATACTACTTATGTTCCAATATATCCTATAACAAGGGAATCGCGTAGGAAACTAGCACTCTGTATGGCATGGGGTTTAAATATTCATAAAGCCCAAGGTATGACCCTCCAAAATGTTACAATATATATTGGAAACACTGATAGACAAGGGCTTACATTCACTGTAATATCAAGAGTTACATCTCTTTCAAGCCTTCGCATTTCTCCACCTTTCTCTTTTTCTAGATACTCTCGAATGCAAGACAATCCATTTGTTCAACGTAGAAAACAAGAGGAAAGCTTACTTGCTTCAAAATATTTAAAAGCAAATTGTGGTTGAAGCTTCTTATTGTTTGCTCTATAAATGTATTGTTTTTATTTCGTCACTTGTTGATGTAAGAGATCTACTTTTCTTTCCTGAAACATCCAAGAAATTTTGAAATAATTGCGTTCTAGACTAAACTATCTCAGGAAACTAACACTCACTGTGAAAGTTTTTAAGTAGGACAGTTATTATATATAAGGAAATAATTAATGTATAAATTTTTTTAATCAACTCTTATTTCCTTAAATGAACTTTAAATAAAAATAAATAAATAATTATTTCACATTTCTGATTTTTGATTTTCGAAAGCCGAAACCCAATTTCCGAAATCAAGTATCGGAAACTGGAAATTCTAGTTTTTGTTAAGATTATTTTGGGTATCTGTGATTTCCTATTTCCAATATTTCGGATATCGAAAACCGAAGAATAAAGTTTTTGTTGAAATAATTTGTTGGCTTCCCGATTTCTGATTCCCGATATTTCAGATATCAGAAACCAAAAACATATGTCCTTCTTCGGTATTCATATTTGATATATATATGTATTCACATTTGTAGGTACATATTATTTTGGTTTTTGGTATTTGATATATATATATATGTGTGTGTGTGTGTGTGTGTGTGTGTGTGTACGTGTGTATTCGGTAAATTGATAATCAATTTATCAAATATCGAATACAAGTTTCAAGCATTTTGACAATGTTTTAGGGCCAGAGCGAAATGGTGGTCTATTTCTTGATAATCCTGAAAATTATATATCGTAGTCATAGAATTTCGTGATAGTAGCATTGGAATTCGAAAGTTTTGTTTGAAATCTTAACATTGGATTTCTTTCTATGTCGAATCTTGTAAATGAAAGTTTTTGGGGCGGTAAAAAAAAATTCTTCAGTAGATGTTCAGTGGATGTTTATGTTGTCATTTTGAAAATAAAAGCATATTTTTCGCAAAAACATGTGCATGAAGCATCTATACGATCCACGGGATGGGTGAGTATTCCATGATTGTTAGTATCTTTACATGGTAATGGTTAAAAATTTTCCAATGTCCAGCTTTCTTTTAATACAGTTTCTTTTTCAAAATTATTGAACAGTTCAATATCATCTTACCTATATGATCAAAATATAATATAAACATCTACTGAAGATAATAATGAAAGCAAGGACAATTTCCATCTAAATATGGAGGATTGAGTTGAATAAGAGATTATCCATATCCTATTTATTGTAATTGACATATGTTCACACAAGTTACTTAGTAGTTAGTTATATTCGTTAGTTAACTCATATTTACTTAGTCCTTTGTGGATCTTATGGAATAAC
This sequence comes from Pseudotsuga menziesii, assembly GCA_001517045.1. NCBI lineage: Eukaryota > Viridiplantae > Streptophyta > Pinopsida > Pinales > Pinaceae > Pseudotsuga > Pseudotsuga menziesii. The sequence goes on from LPNX010993138.1 coordinate 268,716, forward strand.
TTATAAAGGATATTTGGCCTTTCAAACCATGACAATTTCCCCAATTTCTGATTTGTGACTTTTTGGATCTCAGAACTTTTGTCTTTTCAAATAAAGAAATGTTTGTATATTCATGAACTTTTGCAAAAGAAAATCGAAGTAAGACATCAAAATATATTTGATGTGTATGCGATAAATTCAATAGGAAATAAAGTGTCAAATGGATATGCAATTAATTGAATGCCTCTATAACAAGCAAATGAACTCTCGCCTCCTATACAGCGTTCAAATTTGAACCCTTCTCGCCCCTTCCAAAGGGTTCTAGCCCTTCCTAGAAGTGTAAAGTTATAATTTCTCTTCAAAAAATAAAAATTATCATTTCGCAGACTAATGTTAGACAAGAGTGCTTTATACACAATGACAATGTTGGACAAGCTAAAAAGGAACAAAATTCCTCAATAATCAATATCTTCATAATACAAGCAAGGTAGCAAACAAGAGATGAAATGACAAAATGTGAAATTGCTCATTCCTTCATATTCCAAACTCTGAAGCACCAATTACAAGTCAAAATGTTGGATAAGCCCTAACAATGTAGCAACATTAAATTATTTGTTTAGGCACAGATAGTTTTTGCATCTTTTCTCATATCTGCAATTGGCTGCAGTCCACTTAGTTGTTTCTCTGGATCAGAATTGGCAACATTCTCATTCACCAATCCCACGTCACTCCAGAAACTATAGCCCCTACATCAGCAATAGGACTCCGAACTTATGTTCCCATCTCCTCCCATTCCAGCCTTTGATATCACCATGTTGAGAATTTTTTCTTCGGCAACCATGAGAGGGGAAATAATGACGCTCACGGGTTAAGTTTTTATGTACATAAAAAACAATAAATGAGGTCCAAATTATATTTTCCTCAGTAGGGGGCCCTATTTATTGACCAAGTCTTACGAAATGTTATTATGAGTTCGGGATTCTCATGATGTATTATATCTATATCTTGGGATTAATGTGATCTGTGTATAATTCCCTCATCTCTTGGAGGATGCAAAAGGTCACTTAAACGTACTAAAATATATTAATGTCATCATAATGCCACCCCTTTCTGCTATAATTCCATCATATTAATCGCAGAAGTGACCGTCACCCTCAGTTGTTATTAGCCTCAAGTTATCTCATAGTGTGTGGACTTGACATTTGTCACCTCATCGATCCCTTCTTATGATGGTATGGATATGCCCTTCTTTTGAGTACCCCTGCTTCCGTACCATACTGCGTATAAACCCTATACTAATATCTTGTTTCTTAATCATTAAGAGATCGTCATTATCACGCACCCCAAACAAAAAATATTTCAATTCAGGATGTCGTCTATCCCGTCCATTTTTATTTATCTTAAACCTTTATTTCCAACAGCATCGTCGGATATATAAATGTTGTTCTTCATAGATTTATATATAATGGCAGTTTAGCAGAGAGGTTTTAAAATGAAATAATCCAATGTTATATCATAATATAATGAAAATGTTATGTTTATGCTATGTTTTGTTATGTTTATGTTATTTCTTTACATCATTAGCGATCAACTTCTTGATTAAGTTGTTTTTTCTCGGCTCTTGATGATAGTCGTCTCGGTTTTCGTTTTACTATGTCTATTTTAAAAACTACTACTGTTAATGGTTACTTTTTATTTTTTCATTTAAGAATATTTTCTGAGACTTATGAAGAATTCCCAATAATTATGGTTTAGTCTTGTTTCCTTTCGAGGGAGACTGCCAGTTTGATCTACAAGCCTATTTTCCCATAAATGGGAGGGCTTGGTTTTCTCTGTAAATCTTTGTTTTTTGTCTATCGATGGCAATAGAAAGAGTTATAATATTTTTTGGCTTATATTTATTGATGGAATTTCCAAACGATGAAAATTAGATTTGGAGTTTGTCATGTTTCACTAATTCAAATTCGTTCAAATTCAGATAACTCTAAATCCTTACATCATTTATATTCGTATGAATTTAAAAACTAAAAGGCCAAATCACCAGGTTCGTATATCATCAATTGATAGTTTGAATATTGTCTATGATGATGAAGAATGTAGCTAGTCTCTGGATTAAAGGTTTCGGAAATCGAAACATAGGGTGTTCCTTATTGGGAAACATAGGATTTCTGAAATCCGAAATGTCGAAAATAGGAAATCGGAAATCGGAACATAGGGTGTTCCTTGTTGGAAAACACAGGATTCTAAATTTTTAATTTCTTTCTTGCCAACTTCCACTTTTCGCTTTGAATAAATCAGAAAGTGGAAATCAGAAATCGAAATTTACATGTTCGCATTTAACATTTTGTTCTTTCCGACTTTCGATTTCCTCATGTGAAAATCCGAGCTTTAATGTTTTTCTTTGCAAATTTATTTTCGTCCACTTTCCAAACAACGGCATGCAAAATGCACAATTTCGAAACGTTTTTAGTTCAAATATTTTTCATTCCAATTTTTGCTTTTCGTTGTGTAGAATGTGAAAGCCTAAAACGCCAAATCAAAACTTTCCCAGACTTTCTATTTCCGAAGTTTCAATTGCGCGCCTTAGTTTCAACTTTTAGTTAGTCTCTTAACATCTTTCTCTAATACATTACATACTTTTTAAGTAGGAAATGTTCCAATTGATGTGAATGAATGGATTAGAATCGAGCAACTTGCTAATATTTCTTAAATCTTTTTTTAAGTACAGTTGTAATTTTTCATTTAAAAATGTTTAGCCTAAACAATTTAAACACTTTCACAATTTCCATAAATAAGTTTAAGACTTTTTAAAGAACTGTGTTTAAATTTATTTAATTTAGTGTAGGACACCACTCTTTATACTATATATAGTTTTGGATATAATAAGGGTGATTAGAATCAATAAGATATAATGTCCTTCGAAGCATATCAAACACACATTAATAAAAAGAAAAGATGGACATCATTATGAAAACTCGAAATGTAATGAGTGGGGAGAGTACTATTTCTAAATGTCTAGCGAGAATAATAGTAAAAATACAAACAAAACTCAATCAAACTGGGAAAACTCATTTTCCAATTAAATAACATTACAAAACTATCCTATGAAGTGATACTAATTGACAAATTAGTATTAGGAATCAATAACCATTCATCAATTGTAGTAAAATAGTATGTAAATTAAATAAATACATTTTTTCAAAAGAGATATTCAAAAGTTTAAATAAATACCTAGGTGAAGTTTAAACAAAATTACAGAGATATTCAAAAGAGCCACAATAAAACATGTGATATATGGGGGGCTACGTACAAAATTACTATGAAGCAATGATTATGAAGAGACCTTGAAAACTAAAAAACAGCATAAACTTAGAAGTAAACAAAAGGAAGCGATATAGGCAGAAACGGAATAGAAACAAACTCATGGGTTAGCACCGCTGGTAGTGACAGTCGAGTCCTGCGTGTCCTGTGTTTCCTCAATGATAGGACAAGGCCCAAAGAGTTCCTCGTCTGAATACGGTACACTAGGATTCAGTGACAGGAGAGCTGGTTTGCACACAGAAGCTTCAGATTCACGAAATCATTTGGAAAGATGGGTAATCGTCGTCAAAATCAGAAGAGGCACTGTAGATGCAGGAGCCATGGTAAGATTTGGGCCCGACATTCATTGAACCAGATGGAGCCATAGAGACATTGCCGCTGCCTCCATCATCGAAGGAGTCAAGTCCCAGGGCTAATATTTTCCAGATGGCCATGACATCTCTGTGGGTGATGACCACATCTAATTCCACCATTTTGGCCTTAGCCTGTGAAATTTCCAAGCGAGTATGGTTCCATGTGGCCAACATTTCCTCCATCAGCAAGCCCATCATATTTTTCACAATCCAATAGTGGTTGGGGCTGCCACCATCAATATCACGAGCAAGGGTGGTGTTTACCAGCCTGGTTTCCCAGTCCTCTATTATAGAGAGAACCTATGGAGAAATCTCATTGTTATAAGCATCTACCTTTGTCACACGCGCACGTCATTGGGCATGACCACGACCACTCCCAGCACACCAAGACGTGCCACGCTGCTTGGACATAGTATGATGGTTTAGATGCAGAAGAAAACCTGGCAAAGGCAAACAAGACGGTTTTTGAAACAAAATCTGGGAAGACTAACAGTGCCCCCAGATCAGAGCATAGTGGAACAACCTGAACCACAAGAGAAAGATAATAAACAAAATCCAGACCCAAGCAGTTAGCCAAGAAATATCCCAACCCAATGAGGAAGAAAGGTTCATGACCACGCTAAAACCAATAGGAGGCACGACAGCCATTAATGGGGAGAAAATATTATTGTACCACTTCCAGTCCCTAGCCAAGTGAAATTGCACTTAAACCAAATAACAAAATGACAGTCGATTCAAATAGTGCCTTAGTTGAGTAGCGACGGTGTCCTCCATTGAAGTCGATACGTGTTGACAGAGCTTCTCGAGAGGGAATAATTAATGTTGTCTCAGAGGAAATGGAAGGGGACAAAGAGGATTAGTCGTACCAGCCACCATGGCGATCGCGCGCATAGGAACATTGTTATGGACTTGGCGGAGGAAGAAGTTACACAGAAAGAATACGAATAGACAGAATAAAGCCTGAGCATTTTCAGAATGTGTATTTAACTGATCAACTCCATGTCACCTTCTTGGGTTCCTGTCGGATCACAGGATATAATACCTGGAAATTTTAATCATGACAGTGTTGTACCTAAACTCACCAATGGGACCTGCTAGAGCAGTGGAGGCGCCACTCTTCATGATGGACGTGAATACCGAATCAATTGTAATACCAACATTAAAACTCAATTGATGACCAACTTGGCCAGCCTGGAGAGCAATACCCGCTTCATTAATGTGTAATGAGTGCAGGATAGGTGGCAATGTGATGGGATGACAAGTAGAACGTGGTTCTGCCATAATAGCCCTGTCTGTTCCATCCTTTCCAACTTGACTTTCATCATCCACATCCAGGGTAAAACTTCATATTTATTAATAGAAATAATTGTTATTATTCAATCTATAAACTTCATATACCATGCTTAAGAAAAATATAAATCCAACACAATTAGAAAAAATTGTTTCTTAAAAAAATTACCGTATAAATTAAAAATTATTACTCTTTAAAATGATTAAATTTTAAATGACTTTTTAACTGATTTCTCTAAATAAAATAAAGTCATATAATTTCCAAACTATATAAACAAATTAAAAACACATTATATATATTATGAATATTTTTAGTTTATAATATTTATAAATTTTGGGTTATAAATAACCCTTAAAATTGATACGATTTGCAGAAATTGTACTGGTCAGTGAAAACCGTTGTTTAGGGCTTGCATCGTCAACTACCCACTTGACAAGGTCGATATACAACATGAAACCAAGTTTGGATGATTGAAAAAGACATAGGTAAAAGGGACTTCATTTCTTAACATACAAATATGCAGGCTAACATCAGTCTCCACAAATCGTACCAATTTACAGGCCAAAATATTTGCCAAATTTAGAGCCAGACTGATAAAAGATAACGCAAAGCGAGTTTATAAGGATGGACTTAGCGGAGGAAGAAGTTATGCGAAAAGAATACCAACAGACAGAATAAATCCTGAAACACCAAATGACTTTAAAAAAAACAAAGTTTTTCGATTTCCGATACTCGAAGGTAAAAAATTGGAAATAGGAACTTCGACATTTCTTTATTTGAAAAGACAAAACTTCTGAGATCTGAAATGTCATAAATAAGAAAATGGGGAATAGGATATCGGAACATAGGGTGTTCCTTATTGCAAAACATACGATTTCTGGAATCTGAAATGTTCGAAATCAAAAATCGAGGAATCACAAATCGGAACATAGGATGTTCCTTATTGGAAAACATAGGATTTCTGGAATTTGAAATATCAAATTCTGGATTTTTAATTTCTTTCTTGCCGACTTCCGCTTTTCGCTTTAAATAACTGAAAAATATTGAAAAATAACTGACTCCTAACTAACTGTATAAGGACACTTAAACACAATGACTAATGATTTCAAGATAGACTCCTATTACAGGATATAATAGATGAAAGAAAACAACCAAGTAATGTGCAAACATGCAAATAAAGATTACTTCTTTCAACTTACTTTAGAAAAACTTAACAAATAAAATTGCAAAGAACAATATCCAAAATGTTAAAGACACACAAATTGCAAAGAAGTACAAGGAAGTCCAAATAACACGATGTCTATCTCTCTTTAAATAAGATTACAAACTTACAAGAAAATAAAATATTCCCAAAACGTGGAATTAGTTTCTAGGTTTGGCCAAGGGCGTAACACCACTTGGCAAATAAGTCCATAATGTCATCGACTTCCTAAAAATGAGCATTTCTCAACTGAATTTCGGTCTTGCAAATTTGGGAGGAAATATCCTCCTCCCTCATTTTCTTCCATTCTTTGATGAACAGTTGTATCTGAGCTATCGAAGCATGGGGAGCTTTGATCCATTTCTTGATTTCTTGCACCGTGAGCTGACTGATTTGGTGGATCAACTCTTTGGAATCATCAAACTATTTTTCCACTTGTTCCAAATGAAGTTTAGGCAAAGGTGCCTCATTGATAAGATCCAAAATAGGTAAACTCAAATAGGTTATCAAATTCTTTGAATCTAACCAGCTCTGTTCACAAACCATTTGCCCTACATTGATTAGAGCTTCAACTGAATTGCAGATACCCTCCCATGTCTCAATGGCAACTTCGTTTGTTTTGACCTGTAACTTGTCTAAGAATGGAAAGCCATCAGGTCTTTCCTTAATATGCTTTTTCCAACTTGTTACTTGCTCTAAAGCAATGGATGCTCTTCTCATCTGATCATGGTGATCCTCAAGGGTTTCAAAATGCTTGCTAAACTTGTCGTACAACCCTTGCAACTCATCAAAACAAGTATACAAATCTATTACAGCTTGTCAGAACTCTTGGTGTACTTTACAGAGTACCTGTTTGAAATCCTCAGGTGTCAGATTTGGAAAAGATGAGGCTTTTGAGGCTAGATGAGCATCTTTCAGCTATTGATTGATGAGAACAATTTGCTCTACTTGTTGCTGATTCAGAACGTCTGCGTTCCCAAGCTGCTGCTTGAGTTGTTCAACTTTGTTTTTCCATTGTTGTACTCTGTCTTCATGTTCTTGTTTCAACTGGTCAATTTCTTGTTCATGCATGTGTTCTGCTTCTGCTAAGTCATGTTGGCCTTCTGCAATTCCTTCTCTTTTTCACCAAGAGCCAAACTTAATTGTGAAACTGAGTTAAAATTAGCTCTAGCAAAAACTCCCATGGCAGCTGTTGTGTCCACTGTCCCTTGTTGGATATCACTTGTGTCTTCCTTCCAAATGACCTGACTAAGGGTAGGTTTCTCTGGATTTCTTAGCTCCCCTTTTAACCATAGCTTTATCCTTTTTACTCCAATAATATTTTCCCATGGATACCACTGCATCTTCTCCAAAATATGCCATCACTTATGATGATGAAATGGTCCGGTGGTGGATGGTAACCAGGGGATCAGTTTGGGTTTGGTTTAAAGGAATGTATATGCTGAGGGGGGGAATATTCATAGGAGTAGAAGCAGAGGTAAAGGTGAGTGATGTAAAAGAATCAGACATAGGAAAATCTTCCTTTTGAGAAAGAATCATAGAGGCAGAAGGAATGTCCTCCTTAAAAAAAATCAGGAATTGGGGATGTAGGAGAAGTATGAATAGGTGAATTAACTGAAAAGGTGGGAATGCTACTAGTAGCTCCCATTATTGATGAGGGATTTACCTTGGAAAAAGAATGTTGGGAAGATGATGAACCTAACATACTGGGAAATCTTTGGATATTGGGCATGGATAACAGAAGGGTAGTCATAACAACCTCAGGGTCTTCTTCCATGTTTGTATCATGAATCGCAATATGAGCTGAAGATAAAGAGATTACCTTTTGTGCAGAAGGTTCTTACATAAGTGTCTGTTGTTTTTTGCCAATTAAGATCGAAGGCAAGGGATTTTACTTTGTAGGTGCTTCTGGCAGTTGAGCCTTTTCAGAACCTGCTTGAATCTTTTGTCTTTTAGTCTAAACTTTAGTCATCTCTGCTTGAGTTTCAAATTTTCTTTTGAGTTCTGCCCCTTTTTGTAGTGTATCTATCATTGTGGTAATAGAGGGGATGGATGGGCCTTCAAGGACACCTTTTCCCTTGCCCTTGGGTTGAGCAACAAGAGCAGCAACAGAGCTTGCTGCATGATCTCTCGCTTCTTCTTATGTCTTATCCTTTTCAAGATCTTGTTTTGTTTTGATTTTATCTCCTCTTTCTCGAAGAGTTCTTATCTTAAGATCCTTTTGATACTAGTACAGATGGGACTTCGTCTCTAGATCAGTAATTTTACCGATTGCCTCCTGAAAAATTGGTAGCTCCTTGAAACATGGAATCATCGGGGTCATTTTCATGAACGTATTGAAATTTGACGTGCTCATAAGAAAAGAGGTTAGCCAAATATTCCACTGGGTCATGCATTCTTTTGGGTGCCTCCCCCAAATTCATAACAAAAATCTCCTTTCCCACTAAGGATGCATGAGTAGGACTCTATAGCGTAAGATTTCCAAGATTCACAGGAAATTTTGGCCATGCCTTCTTCTTATGTTTGGTCAACTTGGGTAAAACCCCATCAAATGCAGTCTGATAAGCAAATTCTTGAAGCACCATTCAGTCTGGAACTATTCTGGGAAGCGAGTGGACTATATTGCTTCCCCAAATCCTAATGTAAGAGAAATATTCTCCTACATACCAGTCACCATACACTAAAATGAGTTCCCTAGCACTTTGAGAGGATGCAGGAGCATCAACTTTGAAATTTTTGAAGTACATTGACCCAAGAAATAGGTCACAAAGCTCATAAATCAAAGGGATGAAATTGTTGTCCCACATATTAGTGCAATATATATGAACCAGTGGAGATTTGTCGCTCCAATTCTTATTTAGGTTCAAGAAAGAAGTAGACGCGCAGAATGCATCCATTACGAACCCTGACATGTAGAAAGATGGTTTGTGGTTGGTCGGGGTTTTCTCATATTTTTCAATTTCGTCCCGCAAATTGCACAACAGAATTTGCGTCCAGTTGAAGGAATCACCTTTAAGCAAGTTATGGTTCTCCATAGGGACCCATTGCGCTTTGAATGAGGAACAATTCGATAAGCCATATAACCTGCAAAACATGGCTGCCATCAACGAGAAGGGTTCTCTGAACCAAGAAACTGGATATCCTGCAAGTGAATCGGGGATGACAAGTGTTGGGTCTTCCAGTCAATATTTCACCACTTCTTCGTAATTGAATTTGACATGGCTTTCATCAAAAAAATTCGACGAGAGAAGCTGCTTGGCGGTTGTCAATGCGTAAGCCCTAACAAACACATCTGGATGGGACAAAGCAATAGGGACATTATCGATATCATGAAATATCTGTTGCTTAAGGTCTACGTGGTCTAATGCCCACTTAACAGGGTCCGTGTAAGGCATAAATGCAGGTCTAGCAGCAACGCAATGGAACTAAGAATTACATATCTAAAGGTAGGCAAGTTGGTCATGAGCAACACATGCAAAGTCATCATTGTCAAAAATAGCAAAAACTCTGGACCAGTCCATATATGAGGTGTTAGACACATGCCCACTGGTGTCAGTGAAAACATCGACATTCGAATCTTTGTTTTTCTGCTCTTGAAGAGTCGCTTTAGATCTGGTATTCCTGGTCATGGCAGATGCCTTCTCTGGTTGAATTTTATCAACCATGTCTAAAAACGATATGAGTTCAAATTTACCAGAAAAAATGATGAGAGGGTGAAAACTTACAGGTAGAAACGCTCACAAAGTCACAACTCCAAGTGCTGGGACACAGAGGAAATGCATGAGCAGAGTGAAAAAACCCTGAGCAGAGTGAAAAAGCATGAGTAATAATGGTAAAAATTAATCGTAAGTTCAAATCTTTAAATACCCAACTCAAACGACCAAAAGACTATACACCGTAGATTTCGTATGGATACACGGACAAGATTAAGGCAGCAGCATAGGATATAAAATTTGGCAAATTTTACTTTTCATGGTTCCGGATTTCCGCTTTGCGGAATTGGCAATCGCGAATCGGGAAACAAACATTCAATCAAAAAAAGTGTGGTGCTTCCATTTTTCGAGTTCTGAGTTCTGGAATGTCGAAAATCGGGAAAGAAACCTTCAATTTTATCTAAAGTGAAACTTTTGGTTTTTTATACACGGAAATCAAAAAAGTAGATAAATCATAAATCGAAAGCAATATTGTCGATATCCGATAAGGGAACAGTCAAAAATCGAAAATCAGGGAAACACCAAACGACTTTAACAAAACTGAAATTTTTCGTTTTCCGTAAATTGCGAAGTAAATATTCGACCAACAAACTTGTGAGTTTTCTGATTTCCGCAATCCAAAAAGCAATATTGCCGACTTCCACGATCCAAAATCGAAAAATCGCAAATATCATAAAATCCTTCGTACCCGGATATCGGAAATCACAATTTGAAAAGAGAACATTTCCTTATTGAAAATTATAGGACTTTCAGGATCCAAACATTGGAAATCGCAAAGCGTAAAACAAACTTCGACGAACCTCCAAAAAATGTCTTGAGGTAAAAACTCAGTTGTAAGTCGAGTTAGTAGCACACATATAAGTATTATTAAAATGTAATTTCCAGTCTCCCAAGGTAAGTCAAAAAGGTTCAGTTGTGGAAAGACTCAATATTTTTACCCTCTCAGCGTTCCAAAATAAATATATTGAACTTATTTAGATGCACTTACTTTATACTATTATTTTGAGAAGTTCGCAATTTTTAAGATTTTTAGATATTAACATTTAATATACAATTTCACAATTTTTAGGATTTTTAAATATTAACATTTGATATCAACAATTAAATATTTGAATAAATTAAAAATTAAAGATATAAAACATTTTATATTGATATATTGTTTTTTACTTATCTATATTAAAATTTATCTATATTTTATTTTTATTTTTAAATTAATTTCAAATCATTTTTTAAATTAAAAAGCAAAGACTAAATTACAAATAACTCTTGAATTTTCTATTTTTCTTAATCCAAAAATAGACACTCTAATCTAAAAATAGGCACTTCTTTTTTGTGAAAGTCTCTCAAATGGACCTATACTATACCGTACGTGAATTATTAAATGGATGTCCTCCCGTACATCTCGCCTATGTTGAAACATGCAATAACCTTGTTTTCGTTGTAGGGGCATCAATGTTTTGGCTAACCTCAATTTTCATTGGGCTTTTGTAAACAAAGTGTAAAATTAGATGCATAAGTATTAATGAGTACATGAAGATCTTCATTGTCATGGATGAAGATCGACACAATTCTACGTGCAAACATTAATAAAACATTTTATAGTTTAATTGATATGGAAAACAAAACATTATATAGTTTAATTGATATGGAAAACAAAGATGCATTTAAGGGAATTTAAGATTTATTATTATTTTATTTTTAATTTTAATTTTTTGTTTTTTAGATAACTTTTAAAATGTATATTGGGTTGATAACATAAAATATAACTTAGTCTGACATTCACCTTTGGAGTAAGCATTTGGAGGAACTGATCTAAAATGGATCTTCGACTAGGCAAGGCGAGTGCCAGGTTTTCATTCTCACCTGGTACGAGGTTTTCAGAAGGATTTATTACTTGGCATTTCAAGGAAGTTTTGTAGGGTATTGGGAAGGGTGAGCTTGTGTGTTCAGTTAATGAAGACGTTGAAGCTCAGAAGCTTATCAACGAAGCTATCAACCAGTCGGTGGAGGAAGCGCTTAAGGAGTACAGCATCCTTGACACATATAGGAATGTGGTTAATGTTGTTTTCAGTGTGTTAATGGTGTTGGGGAGACTACTTTGAACCTTATAGTGGTGGATTTTGGTTAGGGGGAAGCAGAGGTTGGAAGGGACGTTGCTGCTAAGACCGAGCAATTGGTTGGAAGAGATTTTCTTGATTTCAAAAGGAGCTCCTTGCACATTCTCCCTCTCTTCAATCCGGTAGGAAAAAATGTGTTAAATTGAAGAAGGATAAATCTTTGCTTGTTCTTGGAATCGACGTGAAGTTGAATGAAGTGACTGAGACTATGGACCAAATTATGTTTGGTAGAGTGCTTGGACCTCGCGTAGGGATGAAGAAAATGGTTGCTAGGGTTAAGGTGCAATGGAGTGGGATAATTGATTATTTGTTGGAGATTTGTCTCCTTCCCAGAGGATGGTTGGCTTTCAAATTTAGGTCAAATTCTAAGACTACTCGAATTATGGGTAATTTTGGGAAATGGAAAGTGGGAGTTCTTTTCCTTAAATGGTGGTCTCCTTTGTTTGATCCGCGCAAAGAAAGGTTGGATAAAAGGGAAATCTGGGTCAAATTGCCTAACCTTCCTCTGGATTTTTGGTCTACTGATTTTTTCAAAGTTGTTGGGAGTGTTTTGGGGCACTTTGTGGATGCAGACTGGTCGTATCTGGCATCTGAAGATTACAGGGTTGCTAAAGTTCTGGTGGAGTTAGATATCACAGAGGGTTTGGCGGAGAATTTGGAAGTTCGTTGGGGAAAGCACTTATTGAAGCAAGAGCTGGATTATCATGGAATTCCATTTAGGTGCAATCGTTGTCATATTCATAGGCATATGGTTCCTGAATGTAACCTACCCTTTCGAATATTTGCTTGGTCTGCTAAAGAGAAAAATATTTGGAAAAAAAAAGACCCCCATCAAATTTAAGGATCTGGGTGGTAAGGGTTTTTCCGAGGAGAGAAGAGCTTATCATTTTCGAAGAAATTGATAAGATCAATTTTCTGCAAGAGGTTGTTCAGGTGAAGGAGTTGCTTTCTTTGCTTAAGGAGGATGGACCATTGGATGATCATATTCTTGAATATAGTCTTAATTCTCTATGTATGATTTTAAAAGAACCTTTTGTTTTTCTCATTGAAGATCCGATAGAAGTTAGGGAAAAACTGGATTTAGTGTTAATAGTGGCACCCTCTCTTAAAGATGATCTAAAACTTGGTGATCTATCCTTTCTTGAAATTCAAGATAGGAATTTTCTTGATAAAACCTCTTTACCCTTTACTAATATGGATACTCAGAATAGGCATTTTTTAAGATCTTGCAAAATGGATAGGGGTGTTGGAATATATTTTCTGGGTGGCCTAGCAAAGAATAAGGAATTGTTGACTACAGGAAAGGGGCGTAAATCTTGTTTATAGAAAACCCAAGAAAAGGCGGTTTGGGATATTCCGGATGGTCGTCAACGAACTATTAAATCAACTATTAAGATTACGGATGTTGGTCATAGTAACCTTAAGAAGGCACATAGAGTAGTGGAAGCCTCTGGAGGGGTTTTAACGTGATTTTACTTTCCCTAAATTGCAGATGTATTGCTAGCACCTCTAAGAAGCTAGCAATCATGAGGTTGTTAGACTTCTATAAGCCTAATGTAATTTTCTTTCAGGAAACTATGTGTTTGGGTGTTAAAGTGATTGAAGAGTTGAAGCTTTTATCAAATGCATCTAATGGAGTTTAAACAGGGAGGTTAATTCTTATTAAGTATGTTCTTGTTGCTATTCCTGTTTATTGGTCTATTTCTTGGATTCTAAAAAGGATTCTCAATCAACTGGATTCTATCTACATGAGATTTTCTTGGTCTGGGAAATTTGATAGAAAAGGTTTTGAATGGACGCATTGGAAGATTGTCACTACTCTGAAAGCATGGGGAGGTTGGGGAATTAAAGACCTTCAATAATTCTCTCAAGCTCTTGCTGCTAAGAGCATCTGGGAGGTCGTTCACGGTTAGGGACTGTGGGTCGATATTGTGAAGATCAAATATATCTTTCCCTTGCCTTTGTTAGAATGGATCAGAAATCCCACTAAGTTAGCAAGAAATATTTCTTCTATTTGGAGAGTAACTTTTAATGCATTCGATGTTATTGGAGACTATTTGCAATGGAAAATTGGTCGTGGAGACAAAGTTAAGTGGGAATTGATCCCTAGGTGGGTTGCGGTGATAATTTCACTCCACCTCAAAGTCTTATTCAGTCTCTTCATGATAAGGATTTGTTTATGATAAAAAAACATTAGGTCTAGGATGGTTTCAGATCTTTGGATAACAGATTGGATTGATGCTTATTTTCTTGGTTTGAAAGAAGAAGATGTTGGGATCTGGAATTCCTATATTGAATTATTAAGGAATAACCCTATCAACCTTTATGTTTCTGAAGATCAATAGATATGGGTTGGAGTTGTAAATGGTATGTACTCACCCAGAGAGGGCTATCGTATGATGATGGATAAGACCTTTCATGGGAATAAGTAGTTATGGTGGTGGAAGCAGGTATGGCATTTCAATCGCCAACTAAAAAGCTAAAATATTTTTGTGGTTCATTCTTTCAGATAGAGCCTTAACATGGGACAAACTACAAAGAAGGAACTAGTATGGCCCTAACAGATGCTGTTAGTGGAAGGAACAGGAGGAAACCAACTATTATCTGGTTATTGATTGCAGGTACATCGAGCTTGTTTGGAAAGCATTGGAGATTCCTGATGGAGTTAAAAATTGTTGGATAGGCTCTTCAATCGAGGAAAGATTGTGGAACTGGTGTAGTAATATTAAAACTCATGCTTTTTGTGCTCTCCCGGTTACGGTTATTTGGTTGGTATGGAAGGTTAGAAACACTTTTTATTTGAAGATAAGTTTTCTCATCCTATTTCTTGTGCTATTCAATGTAAATCTTTGCTTGAGTTTTTTCCACAAGTAAGTTTGAAAAAGAAACTGAGAATTGTTAAGCTTTTGGAATTCAAAGAATATCTTGTAGCTTTATTTGATGGAGCCTCTAAGGATAAGAGTGGTTTTTGCAGAGAAGGTGGAATAATTTTTCTTGTTGATAATGTCTCGTTTGCTTTCAAAGTTGGTTTAGGTTTTGGAACCAACGACTTTCCCAAACTTACAACGCTTTGGCTTCTGGTGAGATTAGCTAGAATTAAAGACTTGGATGAGCTAATTGTCCATGGTGATTCCTCTATAGTTATCAACTGGATGAACAAGGTCTGGAATTGTCACAATCTGCTTCTTCAAGCTTTCTTGGAGGATGTTCGCAACTTAGCTAAAGATTTTGAGAAAAATATGTTTCAGACACATTTACAGGGAAATTAATGTGGAAGTTGATTCTTATTCTAAATAAGGATTATTGCTTAATAAGGGAATGGGTTCTTTTTTAAAATGGAACCGCTTCGTCAATCTGTATCTTTTGATCATGAGATTTTCCGTATAGAGCTCTTATGGCCTGAAGAAAGTTTTGTTATTAAAATTTCCATGACACATAGCAAGTAATTTTGTTGGTTTCAATATGAATATCAGGTTTCAAACATTGAGACCAGGGTGATTTTGTTGATAGTTTCAGAATTTATGGGATAGTCTTATATTTTGTAAGACAAAAATACTAAAATTTCTTTAGTATCCGAAGAATGTAATATATTCTATTAATATAATTTGATTTTTTTTCTTTAAAAAAAAAAACTTCTAAAATATAAGTCGTTGAAAATTGGAGTGATATTTTCCTTGTATTAGGTTAGTTTAGGTTTTTTAAATTAAAATTTAAGTATTACTAAAATAGATTATAAGGTTAGTTTTTAATTGTAGAAATAGAATTTAATATTTTTAGAATATATTTTTTATTAAATAACTAATTTTATTATAATTAATTAGCTTATAATTAATAAATAAATAATTGTCTATCATATTCTAATTTCATAATAATTTTCGCTATCGTGTTGGCACTTAATTCTTGATTTTTGCTTTATTTATGATGGTCTTCTCTCTTTTTTTTCTCTCAACTTTCTTCCTTTTGATGTTAATCCAAGCTCAGGATCGAAACCGGTCGAGGGATGCTCAATTTTTTTTTAAACATAGATTCCTATTCTCCTTAAATGTAATAATGTAACTGCTTATTCTAATTATTGACTTTTTCCAGACGAAAAATAGCAGTTCCTTGATATTCATGGTGAATCAAAGGTAACAAATTACATCATCAATATGCCAAGTCATATAAGACCAGTCAAGTACCAAAATCAGAGTATTTGATCCAAGCAGAATACTGATCAAAACTCTATACATCTATATCAACAAAAAATAGCAGATTATCCAACAGTCACTTAGAGAAGATACTGAGAGATCGAGTATGTCATCTAAGGAAGGCTCCGGGGAAATGTCTATGATAAAATAGTTATTCACACAGTGGTGAATCAGCAGACTATACAAAAAAACCATAACCCAAAGGGTATAAAAGTTCCATACTCAGAGAGGAAGGAGTAGGTCATAGAGAATCATGCTCATATAAAAAAGCTACAAATTTCCTTCCCCAATAATTATGCCTTCACAATATTCTGTAAAGGACAGTTGGCCCGTAGCCAAATTGAGCCCTTCCTTGGATAACATTTATGCCCTCTCATTATATTCCCTATAGACGTGTTGATAATCAATAGACGTGAAAGTGGTAGACAGATCAATGATGTTTACACACCAAGCCTCCAGGTCTAGAATGGAGAGAGATGAGCAAACTTTTGCCCAATTTATGACCACCATAGAGTCTCCAAAAACATGTAACCTAGGGATCCCAACCTTTCTGGAAAAAAATAGGAGTTCCCAGAGGGCCAATAGCTTTGCTCGAGTGTTGGTACCATTTCCACAGCCCATCATGATGTGGAAATTATGTGTTTGACTGATCAAGAGGTAAATACCAGCACCCCCACTTTTTTCAGTAGCTGCTCCATCGAAGAAACCTGAAGGGTATGTGATGACATAGGAGCTTCCAATGTTTCTTTTTCTACAGACTCTGTCAGAAGGTACAAGATAAGTTGAAACATTATGCATAATAATGTGAACAAGACTGTTAGTCTCTGGTTTTTTATCCTCAAACAGATAGTAGATACTTGTCTTCCAAATATTCCATATGAAGAAGAAAGGTAGATAGAGAAGGTTTCCTTTTTTCTTGAGCCAATTTTCAATATTTTCTAAGACTGTTGTATCAAACCAAGTCAATGAAAAATTTTGAAGTCTGAGGAGACTAATGATGGTCTGAAGTGTAAAAGAACAATCAACAAAGAGGTGCTTTATAGATTCAACTTTGCACTTGTAGAGATCGCACATGTTGGGTCCATTCCGACCCTTTTTAACAAGATTATCCCAAGTGTTTATTTTATTTTTAATGACAAGCCAAATGAAACACTTTATCTTCTGTGGAATATTTAGATGCCATCGCTGTGAGTGAAAGCTGATATGGGCAAGTGGAAAATTGTAAGATATAATGAGGTTATATGCTTCCTTTGATGTGACCGTCCCATTTTTTGAGTTATGCATCCAGATCAACGTGTCCTCGGCATTGTTTATCCTTATGCCTCCATGTGAAAGACCTTCGATATATGTAGTCCATATCTCTGACCAAACACCCCCCATATTTAGATCAGATGCTGAATACCAATAATTTCCATTGTGAGGCCCAAAATCGAGGTTCTATACCTAAGCAAGTTGAGTCATCCCAAAGCCTACAAGATAATCTCTGATATCAGCTGGGAGGATATATGGGGCATTGAGACCTGCAATGGGATCAATTCCCAAGCTTATATTCAGTCCATTTCCCACTTTCCAGCCAAGTCCACAAGTAATCCAAGACAGAGATCGTATAAAACCATTCCAGATATATGATGTACCAGTAACAGAGAAACACTGAGATCTAAGCCAATCAACAACAGGTCTATCTTTTAGATATTTATGAGCCACAATTTGACTCTAGATACCCCTTCATTTTAAAATCTTCCAAAATATTTTGACTCTGAGAGAAATCCTGAACCAGTCAAGTTGCTTTATGTTCCAACCACCATAATCATAGGGAGCAGCAATGTATTTCCAATCCGCCAAGTGTAATCTATGTTTGCAATCATAGTTCCCCCATAAGAAAGAGAAAATGCACCGTCTCATAGAGTTTAAAATTGACGAGGGTAAACGGACTAGTGCAAACCAATATATAGCTAAACCCGTAAGTACAGATCTAATAAGAACAACTCTACCACCGAGAGAAAGGAGCCTGTAGGTCAATGATTTATCCTTTTTTCAAACATAACAAGTAGCCAAATCCAGCCATTTGTGCGATACCCTAAGGGCTTAAGGCGATACCCCAGATATCTAAAGCCAGTGGTGATCGGATCCATTTTGTATGGAAAGAGAGTAGAAATGAGTCTTCTGGTATCCTCATCAATATCATTATATAAGGAGGAGGACTTTTCAACACTAATAGACATACCAGTGGTTGAACATAACAGTTCAAGGGCCTCTTTAAAATCTTTCTACTCATCAACAATACCCAGCCCAAATAATATCACATCATCAACAAAAAATAAATGTGTAATAGCATGGCTAGGTGAGATCTGAATCCCACTGATGTGACCTTTTTGATGTGCATCACAGATGATAAGACTAAGACTTTCAATGACCAAAATGAACAGAAGA
The DNA here is from genome assembly GCA_001517045.1 of Pseudotsuga menziesii. NCBI lineage: Eukaryota > Viridiplantae > Streptophyta > Pinopsida > Pinales > Pinaceae > Pseudotsuga > Pseudotsuga menziesii. Next base: position 287,308 of record LPNX010993138.1, read on the forward strand.
GGGGATAGTGGACAGCCTTAACGAATCCCTCTAGTAGCAAGAAAAAAAATTGATGGAGTTCTATTAACTAGAACAACAAATTTTGAGGAGCAGACACAACCCATGATCTAATTAACACCTTCCAAAGGAATACCAATCTGTAAAAGGACAAATCTTAGGAAAGTCCAGTTTACCCGATCAAAGGATTTTATAAGATCAAGTTTCAAAATCAAAACTATTAAGTTTTTTGTCTTAACAGTATGGAGAATTTCCTGTGTGATGCCTATGGGCTCAGTAATTTGTCTATCCTTGAGAAACCCAAATTGTAGTGCAAATATGGCGTTATCTAAAAGTGGCTTAAGACGGAGAGCGACAATTTTTTATATAACATTGTACACAAGGTTGCAAAGCGAGATAGGCCTAAAGTCAACAAAGGTGTGCATTAGAGAGAATTTGAGGTAAAAAATGGGCCTCCTAAGAGATGTACTACAAAAATATAAGATATATCAAAATATTAAGAGTTAGGGGTTTTATGGGGCAGGTATATATGACAACTCATCTCCTACACTACTTTTTATGCACAATATAAATAACCATGGTTGAGTTACTTTTCTAAATTGACTA
>LPNX010993138.1:288218-349962 GCA_001517045.1 Pseudotsuga menziesii
CAGTATTTTACAGTCGAGCCAATATACTAGAACGCTAAATATATTCGATATATCCATATCGACAATATCTAATTTAAAACCATGAGCTGTAAACTGTTGTCACGAAACAACCGAGAATCAAAAAAAACATTGTATGACCTGTGATAAAATGCCTGCTGTCAGCCATTTACCAATTCTTTCATCATCCAGGTACCTTCTGTGCATGCTGCAAGTGAAAGTAACAAGACGTTGAAGAAGCTGTCGACTGTTTGATGACCAAAAAACTAGTACTATGAGCGAGACTGATCATAAAACATAGTTCAGTTCACCAAACAGCAAAAAATAATTGGTTCTGTTTCACACAGCAATATTCGATACATACAGCCGAGCCAATATACTATAAGAGTATATAAAAGCAGTCAATATATCCATCTTGTTAACAAGACAAGTTCTAAATGAAAACCATGAGCTGTAAACTATTGAGATCTGTTCAAATCAACCGAGAATCAACTTAAAAGTACTTATACCACTACCTTGGTTAACTATGGGTTTTCATCTACCATAGAAAATGTGACAAATAAGCATTTTTAACTCATGCAATGCCACCTCAACCATGGGGGATGATGTCATCTACTAGAATGTAATTGCTTGATTTTTATAGTACATTTTGGTCCTTTTGAGGCCCATTTTTTACCTCAAATTCTCTCTAATGAGGCTTTTCACATTTTGGGATCAATGTGAGAAAAGTAGAGTTTAAAGCCACTTAATTTTTACCCTCTTGTCTAGCCTGTTCTGCAGCACAACGAAGATCTTCCCCTAAGAGATCGAAGAAATCAAGGAAAAATTCAGCAGGCCATCCATCAAGGCCTGGAGATTTGTCTTTTTTAAATCCCTTCAATACAGCTTCAACCTCTGAGAGTGTGATGAGATCAAGAAAACAATCCTTATACGCCTCTTGTGCATAAGAAGGAAAGAGGTTAATAACTTTAAGTTGATAAGAGACATTACTGCAGCCATCATCCTTAAATAGATCAGAAAAGTGTTGTTGACCCAACAGTTTTAGGGGAGATTCATTTCAAATCAAGTTCCCCTCAAGATCCTCAAGAGACCATATGGTTTTTTTATTTCTCCTATCAGAGGCAAAGGAGTGGGAAAATATTGTATTGGCATCACCTTCACTAATCCATAAGGCCCTACTTTTTAATCTCTGAGTGAGGACCTCATGCGCTAAAAAAAAAATTGTTTTTTAAGGCTAACAACATATCAAAATCGGCCTTACAGACTATGCCATAAGAATTTTGGAGGATAGAGCAAATATCAGAGTCAATGGTCGACAGCTCTAGTTTCCTTGAAAGTTTTTTGTCCCTCTCCCATTTTTTGACAGAGTCTTTGAGCCTTCTAAGCTTAAGAGAGAGGATTTATTGGTGATCACGGGACCGCAGGTGAGTAGTGGCAGTCCAGGAGGAGCTTACAAGAGCTGCAAAGTCATCTTCCAAGAGCCATGCCCTATTAAATTTAAACGGATAACTATGTGGGGAAAGTCTTGGGCCCCACTCCAAACAAATAGGGTAGTGGTCAGATATTTTTGAAGGAGTAGCCCAAGATCTATAAGATGATAGAATGGGAAGGAGCTGATCAGAAGCCAGAAAATGATAAAGTCTTTTACTAATACCATCAACACCAGAGCGACCATTTTTCCAGGTCGGGCAAGGAGTACACTGACACAAGTCTACCATGCTATTACAGGAGAAGAGCCTAGTAAAGTAGGAAGACAAAGGATCCTGATGTGCATGAGAGCCCCAAACTTCAAAGGAGGAGAGAATGAGGTTAAGATCCCTAGCAAGTAGGAGATTGGGAAGAGTAAAGAGTCCTCCAGCCATGACATTGTTCCAGAAGTCAATTCTGTGATGATAAGGACCATAACAATTTAAGATAGCAAAGACTTGACTAAAGCCTTTAATGTTGGCTTTGAGAAGAATACCAGCAAAGGATGTAAAAGCCTTGAAACGAATCAAGTGAGGGTTACATCCCACAAGTAGACCCCCAAATAGGCTAGATGAGTCAAGAGCACAAAATTCCCATCCAGGTTTGAGTTTGGAGAAAAGGAAGAGAGCCTGTGAAAATTTACACATAGTTTCTTGTATAAGTATCATATCAGGATTTAGATCAGAGAACAGAAAGTTGAGGGCTTTTTTTTTAAGTTCGCCCCCCGAAACCACGAATATTCATGGAGAGTAATTTCATTGGAGAACAGAGTCCTCAGGTATGTCTGCTCTAAGTACCTGTGTAGGGTTGAGATGAGAAGAAAAGGGTGATCTGGCAGCAACCTTCAGTTTAGTCGAGAGAGGGGTGTAGAGACCAGTGGCACCAAGATCAACAGGAATACTCTTTTTGAATTCCTAATAGTAACATTTTCAAAATGTATAGAATCCAGAGGAATAGTTGAGGGAGAAACATGGGACTTGTCTGTGAAAATATCTAGCGACTTGAGGAGGGAGGGATCCATGAATGCATGGGAGTCGCTGGGGCTAGGAGGAGCATCAGTAGTGTGAGTATGAATAGAGTTGGAAGAGGATAAAGAAGGGGGCTGATGAATGTTCAAGAGTGAGGGGAAGTGTTCCAGAGTGTTGGGAGGAGGACCAGCAGGGGAGGGAAGAAGTGGGAGGGGGTGAGGGGGTGAGGGTAACGGAGGGAGTGAAGAATCTAAGAGACTAGTAGACGGGAGCTTAATAGGAGAAGTTTCCACTCTACCGGGTCGTGATAGGCAAGAGCAGGTTTTGACATCATTAATAAATAACAGTTCACCTTTTGAGATGTCGTCATAGGGAGTGGGGGAAGAGGAGACATAAAGGTCCTCCAAAGATGGTGAGGAGTGTTCAATGGAAGGTGAAAGACCATCTGGGGAGGGAGAGGTAGGTGAGGAGTCTTGGTCATACCCCCGAGAGATAGGTTTACCTTGAAGAATCAAAGAACAATTTTTCTGAAGATGACCTTTGTCATGACATTAATTGCATCTAAAGGGCATATGGAGGTAATACAATCTCTGGTTAATGATGTGCTCACCACAAACAATGTTAATATCAGCTAAAAGACCCTTGGATACATCAAGTTCAACGAGAACCCTTTCCATGCGCTTATCAAATATTAGATGTAAGTCCTTTTCTAAGGCCACAAAGCACCCGAGGGAGTTTTCCAGACCCATAAGAAACTCTTTGTTCAATAGTGGAAAAGGCAAAGTGGGCAGCAGGACCTAGAGATGTCATTTAATGACCCTCTCTTTGAGTAGGTCAAATCCAATGTGCCATCGGCTCAAGACCAAAGAGCCCTTCTGAATGGTCCACAGGGAATCCATTATACGTAAGGCGTCCTTTTCCTCATTGAAAATGAAATCCAGCCACTTATTTGTAAGTAAACTGATTGTAGGGACGTAATGGATGATGGGTTTCTAGTGGATTGTATCCCAGTTAAACCATTCCTCCTTAGTCATCAAGCAATACTCCAACCTCCTAATGAGGGCTCTGCAGCAGAGTGCCTCAACTTTACTAAAGAAGACATCTTGGCCAAGAACATATCTGCGCTTGGAGTCCATGGCTACATTGATAGTTGAGAAACCTATTAGACATGTTCCAACAAACTGATATAAAAACCTCAACCTCTTTTGGAATTTAGCTCACATTGATTTCATTGTGTTTATAAGTTAATTTGAATAAATTTTAAAGAGTAATATTATCATTGTCTTGTCATTATATCTCCAACGATAACGATAATCCTTAAGTTTTTTATTATTGGATATATAAGTTTTAGTATAGTGTTGAATTTATATTATTTTTTATTAGGAGGTTCAATATTTTTAATGGTATAATTCCAAAATTAATTTTATCAATCAGCATAAACCTCTTATTTATACATTGTATATGTGATTGTTGGGTTTCACCTACCAACCGCTCTTTGGCTTCCTATGGAGGCTCGTCATCTCCTCACCCTAAATATTTACAATATTTACAAATTAATATTGGAACCATAATCCTGTAGGATTAAGTTTCCAACATATTCATATGAAAGGGTGTTTGTAAGTCCGAGCATGTTTATAAACCTCTCAAGATTTTATCGTCTAAGCGCTTTGGTGAAGATTTCTACAATTTGATCATTTGTGGAACAATGTCATAGATGAACTATATTGGCCTTTACATGATGTCGAATCAAATGGTACTTCATGTTGATGCACTTGGTTAAATCATGGAATATGGGATTCTTGATCAAATTGGTTGCAAAATTGTTATCTATCAATAAGGGAGTGGAGTTATCTTGTTTCTCCTATAAATATTCAACTATCTTCTTAATCCACACTCTCTCTTTCATTTCGTCAAAAGCAGTCACATATTCCGCCTCTGGTGTCGAATCTACTGGAATTGGTTGTTTATGTGATCTCCAAGAGACAACAACTTATCTAAGACTCATTATGTATCCAGAAGTAGACACTCATGTCTCTCTATTTCCATCAAAGTCTGAGTCAAAGTACCCTATAAGTTTGAATTCATCCACCTTATATTATTTGAGTCTAAGGTCTTGAGTCCCCTTCAAGTATCTTAGAATTCTTTTAGCAATAGACCAATGTCGTTCACAAGCTATGCGCATGAACCTTGAAAGATGCCAAAAACATATGAAATGTTTGGTCTAGTGGTTGTAAGGTAGATAGGCTTCCCACAAGCTATCTGTACTCGGTTGCATCCTCAAAATATTTTCCTTCAAACGATATGAGCTTCAACTATTGTTCCATTGGAGTTGAGAGAGGGTTGCATTATGTTATGCAAAATCTGTTCAACAATTCTCCAACATACTTCTTTTGGGAGATGACTATGTAATTAAGATGTTGAGTGGCTTCAATTCCTAAGTAGTAGTGAAGGTGAACCATATCTCTCATTTCAAATCCCTTCTTCAAATATTTCTTTATAGATGTAATATAACTTTCATTGTTCCCTGTCATCAAAAGGTCATCTCCATACACCACAATAAACACAACAGATCTTCCATCTTTCTTTACAAACAATGTTGCATCATCAAGATTATAATGTTTGAAATTTAGCTTTAGAAGATGCCTGGTTAGATTTTCATACCATGCTTGAGGTGCTTGTTTCAGGCCATACAAGGACTGGACGAGTTTGCATACCTTTTCTTTGTCCCTTCAAAATAAATCCTTATGGTTGAGACATGAAAACATTTCTTTCAACTCTCCATTCAAGAAAGTTGTTTTTACATCCAGATGGTGGACTTTCCACCCATTTTTTTCAGCCAAAGATAATAAGGTGTGGATGGTATCCGATTTTGTTGTGAAAAAGTCTCTTCATAGTCAATTCCTTCCTTGTGTGCATAGCCTTTCGCCACAAGTCTTGCTTTATGCTTGTCAAGTGGGCCATCTAATCTGTATTTATTTTTGTATAACCAATTGTAGCCAATTAGTTTGGTTCCAACAAGAGGGCCAACCAACTTCCAAGTTCCATTATTCATTGTTGGTAGGCGGTTTTGGGATAAGTCAGTTGCGCAGCATCACAGATGTTGTGCAAGGTCAAAGATGTCATGCAAGTGGAAAAGGGCACGCAAGTCGGAGTTATATTATTTTATGTATTTTTGGTCATCTTTTGTAGTTTTAGACCGCATTTTGTGGATAGTGGTCACTATTTTGAAGAATCTGTTAAAAAATAGTTAGGAAAATAGTTAAGTGGACCACCGATGTAAAGGCACAAGCCTATAAGTAGATGTTGAATTGCAAATGTAAAACCTCTCTCGTTGGGGATGATTTTGGTGCTTAAGCTCTGAAACAGTTCGCTTTTCTTGATCTTTTAAAATAGAGTTTGATTTTGAACTTATTGATCTGTGTATGTGACTTGAGGAACTGTTTTGGAGAATCTGTGTTTTTTGTGCAGAAGTTAATATGACATGACGAAAGTTGAGCATAATCATTGTGTCCTTTTATGTTTTATTGTTTTACTGTCTTCTGCGACTCAATTATGAATGCAAAGTGTAATTGCGACATGGATATGTAAATGATGCGATGTTTCCCTACTTTAAATGATGTTATTCCTTTAGATCTATTTGTGCATCAATGTGTTTATTGCAGTTCTGGTATGATAATGTGATCTGTTGAATGATGATGTGGTTATGTTAATGCATAAGTTGAATGATTAGATCGGTTGAATAATGTTGTGCTAAGTTGATAAGTAGATGCGCATGGTCCTCTTTCATTCTATGGAGACTTGGTTCCATCAGCTCTCCCTCGAACATCTCGGGTGAGACTTCATTCGCTCTGCGGATGTTGCCGGACAGGGTAAAACCTATCTGGGACGGTGCTTAGGGAGATCACGATTGTTTGGGTGTTGACAGAGAGGGAACCCCTATCGATTGAGTTTGTGTAAACAAATGATTCCGTTGTCGGGACCCTAGTGCGACTTAAGGGAGGACATGTTTTGGCATCTGACGAAACTGGAAATTTGATTGGTTCGACCAGAAGCTACGATAGTTTGCTGAGAAAGAAAATTAAAACCTTGGACTGATGACAAACAAGTTTCTAGCAGAATATATACACGATGGTCCACACGAGTACTTTTTCTCTGAATTCCCAATCATCTTGAATGAGTGGTTGGTGCGATTGACCTATTGCAAGACAAATTTCCAAGGAGGTGAGCCAACTTCCTGGACCCCAAAATTGATCCAGGAGATGCAGGAAGTAGACAACAGAGCATCGCAGACTGTTGAAGTCTAGCTTGAGAGTATCTTGGGGGGATATATCACTGAGTTCGCGGTTTATACAACTAAATCCTATAGCAAAAAAAAGAGAGAGTTCTTCAACGAGACACGAGGTAGGTTTATTTTGTCTCTACAATTGTCCATTAAGATGCTCATTTGTGAAAAGGGCATATTGAAGATGCACCTTCAATTGTAGAACTCTAGTGTACGGGGGTTGTGGATACCATGAAGATAGGGGGGACGAATGGAATGATACAGGGGTACAATTCATGATGAGACTGTGAGGGAAGTCAAGGAAGAGAGTGGGCTTAAGAGAGGAGGAGTAAGGTTCTGACAAGAGAAGAGGAAAAGGACAAGGGAAGGTCTTGCTGCGATTGAAATGCAAGACCGTGAAGGAAAACCACACGGGACAAGGCGACCCTACAATTACGACGAGGATGATGAGGACAACAAGACTATTCCCAAGTTAGAGGTAACATCAAGCCCCAGCAACAATGTACCCACGCCTCCGCGCACTACATCGCAATCAAGAAGAAACGCAGGTTCAACCCCAACTTGTCCAACGTGCCAGCACTCTAATAGTAGCGGATCAACGACTGTAGGAAGAAGGCCCAAGATGGAGGGCGATGATGCAAAATTATCTTTATTTCATGGGAATGGGACTGAGCATATCAAGCAATACCGGTTCATGTGTGAGGCAGTATGGACTATCAGACAAACTGTGGATGATGAGGTCAAGAAGGGCCAATTGGTGACAACTCTTTGGGGTTGCACACTGGATTAATTCATGAAATTTGTACAAGTTCCTATGGGGACTCCAGCAAAGACAATGGCTGAAGTCATAAAAGTATTAATTGAAGAGTTTAAAAAACCAAAATCTAAAGTGGAATACATTCCAGAGCTGAAGGAAATTAAGAAGTATCCAAATGAAACTGTTTGGGATTTTGACCAAAGGTTCAAAACACTAATGGCAAGAGTTAGCTTTGAGATGAGCGACATTCAGCATAAGGAATGGTTCATCGCAACACTACTATCTCATATCAGACTATCGTTGATGCACCAGAAGATTGCGACACAGAGCGAGGCTCTGGAGATCGCCATGAAGCTGGAAGCTTCACCAGTTTGTGAGAACGCGGTTGGGGTGAATCAGATCCAGACACAGTTGGCGAACCTAACACTTCAATTGCAATATATCAATAAATGAAAAGAGAATCGCGAAGAAGTTTGGTGTGCTCGATGTTGTGTAGACGGACATATCAGGGATAATTTCCCGGATTTCTGAAACTACCTGTTATCAGGAGCGCCAAACCCATTGGGTTGTGGAAGTGTACCATGGTGTCACATTTGTCAAGTATATGGGCACCTACATGAAGACTGTGGATATAATGTAGGAGATGGTAAAGAAGTCGACGAACTTATACTGCACATTTTTTCGATCTATTGGGAATGAAGATAAGGACTATCGTGCATATGACCTACTCCAGGAAAGAACATACGACTCATGTTATGTGAAGAGAAAATATCATCGAGCGATGCAGCAACTGCAACCGTAGTTGGTACAACCACCACCTCAACAACAATTCATACTGTAGATGCAGTTTGTACTGCAACAACAGTTTGTGCCACAACCACAGTATAATCAGATGCAGATGGCTCCGCAACAGCCACAGTATGTTCAGTCAGCACAGTATGTTCAGCAACAACTGAAACCCCTGCAAGAGAAATTTAAACAACCATGGTATTAGCAATAATGAGGACTTCACAGAGGATTCCAAGGAGGACGAGGTGGAGGCTTTGGTCGAGGAGGAGGAAGAGGTCGCAGACTAATGCAATGTTATAATTGCAGAGTCCTGGGGCATTATCAAAGAGATTGTCTGCAATTGCAAGCGCAATGTACATGTTGTATCACTGTTGACCACACTATTGAGAACTATCCACAACTGATTATGAGGTGGCAGGCATGAAATGTTCTGCAATTGCAGAATTAGAACCAGTTGCAAAATCACAACCAGTTGCAGAACTAAAACCAGTTGTAGAATCAGAACCAGTTGCAAAACCAGAACCGGTTGTAGAACTAGAACCAAAACCAAATTCCAATTCATAACCAGAATGCAAATCAGAACGTGAATCCACCATTGAACCACAACCAAGGACTGATAGTTACGAAGATCTCAGCGGAGCCCAAGACACAGGATGTTGATGTTGTTGTCGTCACTCACGGGGGTGCGATGACTGGAGAAGATAGTCCATTTCCATAAGTTTGGTTGACTGGAAAGAAGAAACTACAATTTGATGTCAACACAAAGAAAGATACATTCTTTGAAGCGCAGGATGAGATGTGCAAAAATTTGGGTAAGTTACCTGTCTATGAAATGCCCACTGATTTTGATTCAACTTTGGAGATGGGACCATCGCGACAACATGGTACTTTGCAGAACTTCTTTGAAGGTTGTATATTGCTTGAAAGAGATCTCGATGCTCTTGCTGAGATTGAGAATATGTTGTGTCAATCGGCTAAAGGGCGGAAGGATTCCGCGGTGAACTCTTTGCATAAGAAAAAGACGGGGAAAGAGATGTGCATGAATATCCAGATTATCGCTCATTCTGGATCTAGGCTCAGACATTAATATCCTGACAAAACAGACATGGTAGAAGATGGGGAGCCCAATGCTGAGTTGGTCTCTTGTGCAGCTGCGACTGGCTAACCAGGCCAGGGTAACGTCGATTGGGTGAGTTTCGCACCTTGCTGTGGAAGTTGAAGGGATGAAGACCTATGCCATTTGATGTTATTGAAGTTGTTGATGGTGGAGGCTCCTATCCCGCATTATTGGGGATTGGATGGGCCAATGATAGCATGGAAGTAATCAATTTTAAGAAGCGAGTGATGACCTTTGAAACTCAGGACATCAGAGTCATCGCGTTGATGGATCCAAATGAAGGGTGAAGGTATATTTAGCCAGTGAAGGATGAAGTTGTCAGGGGATGGGATCATGCATATAATATTTCAGAAGATTACATCCATCCAACTGTCGATGGGGAACTTGGTTGGCACAGATATAGCTCTGCGAAGTTGATAACTAGTTGGTTGTAGTGTCGAATATTGATGAGAGTTCGCTTTGGAGATGCAGAAGTGTACCACGTCGAAAGGTACGGTGGGAGGAATAGCCCTGGTCATCATTTGATTGAGTGTCAGACCTTGTGGGCATCACGAGCAAAGGATGAGTGGGTCCATGCCTTTGTCCAAATGTTGGATGAAATGTCACGATCTTGGTGTGTATTCGCCGAGTTGTGCAGAGAGATCACTACCTGGGAGGAATTGATGGTTTGCTTCACTCACACCTTCAATTTCACGGATGCCAATCCAGATGTTCATAATGCGCTATAGCTCATCCACGATGTTGTTCTAAAGGTAGTGTTGTTTGCATACCCTGTTGATCTGCATGCGCATTATCAAATGCATTCAATGATGGAATGTTATAATGTAACTGGAGGGCCTGAAGATGATGACGATTTGCAGAATATCAAAATTCCAAAAACAGAAGGGAGTCGAGATGTCACAGCACCTAACGTACTAACAGATCCAATGAATCAGCCATTAAGGATTAGGAAGGTCAACATTAGGACAAAGGAGAACCCAAAGTTTGCAAATGTTGGGGACTAGTGGGATGAAGAAACGATGGCAAAGATCACAGACCTGTTGCATGAATTCCAAGATTTGTTCCCTACAAAGTTTTCTGAGATGAAGGGAATACTGGGAGATTTAGGAGAGATGAAGATTATGTTGAAGCCAGATGTGAAACCTGTAAGGAAACATCTGTATCACCTAAATCCGCGATACAAGGAGAGAGTCAAAGTTGAGCTTGACGGAATGTTGGATGCTGGGTTAATTCAGCCGGTTGAAGAATCAGAATGGATCAATCCTATGGTTGTGCAAGATAAGAAGACGAGTGAGGTTCTTATTTGCGTTGACCTGAGAAAATTGAATGATGCATGCATGCATCATCCATTTTCGACACCATTCACTTATGAGGTGCTAGAAGGAGTAGGAAGTCAAGAAATGTATTCATTCATGGATGGATTTTCAAGCTATCACCAGTTCAGGATATCAAAAGAGGATCGCCACACGACAACATTCATTACCGAATGGGGTTGTTTTCAGTATACCGTGATGTCATTTGGACTGAAGAATGCTCCTATGATATTTTCCCGTGTTTTTGTCGCTGCATTCAAGGATTTTATTCAAAAGTTTCTACAAGTATACATGGATGACTAGAGAGTTTATGGATTGATTAGAGACCATCTGGAGAACCTGCAACTGATGCTGGAAAGATGTCGATAGCATCAGATCGCGTTGAACTCAAAGAAGTGCTTTGAAGAACACCTTTTGGGATGTTGTTGGGTCACATCATTTGCAAGAAAGGACTTTTGGTTGACCCCGCAAAGATCGCGTTGATTTTGAGCTTGCCCCCACCTACAAATGTGAAGCAGCTAAGAGAAACATTGGGGCACACAAGATACTATCGCAAGTTTATCTGTGGTTATGTTGCGATCACAACTCCTATGGAGAGGTTGTTAAAGAAAGATGCAATGTTCGTATGGAGTCAAGAGTGTCAAGTAAGTTTTGAGATGTTGAAGGACAAGATCGCTTTTGCACCAATACTAGTTTTTCCTGATTGGAATAAGGAATTCCATGTACATATGGATGCATCATCCGTTGCTCTAGGAGTGAGCTCACGTAACCCCAAGAAGGATATCTTGATCACCTGATTGCTTTCGCTAGTCGGAAGCTGTCATCTGCGGAGAAAAATGATATGACTACAGAGAGGGAAGGTTTGACAATGGTATATGTGCTACAGAAGTTTAGGCATTACTTGTTGGGCGGTCATTTCAAGATGTTTACAGACCATTTTTCATTAAAATATCTGGTCAATAAGCCTATGTTGGGGGGAAATATATGTCGATGGCTACTTCTCTTTTAGGAGTTTGATTTTGTGATAATTGTGAAGTCGGGTCACTTGAATGTTGGCCCTGATCATTTATCCTGAATTGAGCCAGGTGAGGAACCGACTAACATTGAAGATGGGTTACCTGATGCGCAACTATTTAGATTTGACATGGTTGATGATTATTTTGATCAAATCATTCAGTTTTTGGCGATGAGAACCGCACCAGAGGACCTTACCATAAGTCAAAAGAAGCAGTTAGTGGTTACGACCACGGATTTCCAATTGATCGCTAGACAGCTCTATAAACTAGGGTCGGATGAGATTTTGCGGTGATGTGTCCTACCACATGAACAAGGGAATATTTTGGCAAAAGCACTTGCATGAGTTGCTAGTGGACACTATGGAGATCGAACTACTACGACGAAGGTGCTTCATGCAGGGCTTTGGTGGTCCACTCTTCATAATGATGGGACAGATTATGCACAGAGTTGCGATGTCTGTCAAAGAACTGGAAAACCATTGAGGAGGGATTAGATGTCGCTGATACCTCAGGTAACATTACATCCATTTGATAAATGGGCTATGGACTTTGTGGGACCAATCAACCCACCTAGGAAGAGAACTGGTGCACGGTACATCATTACAGCGACATATTATTTGATAAGATGGGTGGAGGATGCACCAGTTGTAGATTGCACCGCTGCGACAGCAGCGAGGTTCCTATTTGAAAACATTGTGACTCGGTTCGGGTGCCCAAGGATAGTCATGAGTGACTAGGGGAGTCACTTCATCAATTGCACAATCAGTGCATTGACATATGAGCTTTAGATACAACATAAGAAGAGTACCACGTATCATCTACAAGCGAATGGGACAGTGGAGGCATTCAACAAGGTTTTGGAGCATGTGCTTACAATGGTATGTAACACCAACTGTGATGACTAGTATTTGAGGATTCCAGCTGTCTTGTCCGCATATCGCACCACTCGCAAAAGATTGGCAGGGCAGACACCATTCAAATTGGTGTACGGGAAAGAGGCAGTCACGCCTATGGAGTACATTCTTCCGAGCTTGCACATCACAACAACGACGTGCATGGATGATAAAGCAGCACTAGAGGAACGATTGGAATAGTTAGTACAGCTCAAGGAAGACTGCTTTATTGCAAGTTTTCACCAACGCGTTGAGAAGGATCGACATAATGCTTGACATGATCAACATATTAACAAAAAACAGTTTCAACAAGGAGACTTTGTACTATTGTATGACATCAAGTTCATGAAGCATCCAAGTACATTACATATGCATCATCTAGGTCCATATCTCGTTAATTCCATTACTTCAGGAGGTGAGGTTCAGTTGCAGCAGTTAGATGGAGCGATAGTGCCTAAGCTAGTGAATGGTAGCAGGCTGAAGCCCTATAGGACAAGCCCAGAACCGTGTGATGAAAAAAAAAAGTTTGGATAGATAGAAGGATGGTGCACCAAGAGGAAGTGGATGCACAAGTAGGGGAGTCAGTAGCGCAGCTGGGAAGGTACGTCACGACAGCCGCAGGGCCATGACATAGTCAAATCAGTAATAAATGGAGACATTTAAAGCAGTTAACCGGTGGTGCTTGTTGAAGAGATGTGTATTTATGACATACGACCGTTGGATCGATAGGATCATCGGCGAATTTAGGTGATTAATGCAGTATTTGGTCGAAACGAAGAAAGTTGATTTGGTCATGATGGAGGTGCGATTGGCTCGGTGCTATAATAAGGGGTCAAATGTAGTCGACATTCACCATTGTGCAAGACTAAGCATGAAGTTGTTGAGTTGTTGAGTTGTTGAGTCGTGATCAATTGTGTTGATTTAGTTGCAGAGTTACAGGGCATGCAGAGGGAGCAAGTCATAGTCAATATTTCAAGTGAAAGGGACTCACCAGTCATTCCAGTCACTATTGAATAAGAAGTCACAAGTATGCCAGTGGAATCTTCCTTTATTTCCAAGAAGAAGAGGGGGGGTAGCGGCCTAGCTCCCCGGTGCCGAAGAAGCAGCAGACCAAAACGTCTATACGGGCACAAGAGGAGGCACCTTCGAGTTCAGGGGTTGTAGAGTCGGAATCCTGCACAGGGGTTCCCATTGCAGATATCCCTGGGTATGTGCCTCCCATGCAGCCTGATGCAAATCCAAGGAGAAGGACCAAGAACCAGAACTACCCGGTGAAGATGTTAGCGATACCACAAGGTATGACATGCATGACGGATATCGTGCCTATGCTAATGGCACTGAATTATGATGATCATGATTTGCTTATGTCGGCAGCAATCACAGAGGAACCCTATGAACCTATGGTAGCAGTTGAAGGCAACTTGATATTATGCATTCCACAGGATTCAGTGCATGGTTTAGACAGAGCAAGACTGTTGGGATTGATCAACATGCCGCATTTTGGGCGGTTAAATGAGGCAAATGCCTATGTAAAGCAACTTTTGTCTTGTTTTCACGGTGGGACTTTTTGGTTGGACACACCAGTTGTAATCACAGTAGCACTGATCTTAGAGATCACGGGGCTACCTAAGGATGGGCTAGACCCCTAGCAATATTTTACAGGAAGAGATAACGATAAGAGACTTGCGGCAAGACTAAAGAAGAGATACGGCTTGAAGCGGGTCGTACGGGCATATCGCGTTAACAACATCAATGATCCGACTGTCTGCATTAGCGCGCAAATTTTGGCTACCAAGATCGTGCGGATGAACAGGCCTACCCAATGTAATTTTGGGGTTATTGCATGCACAGAAGGAGTTCAAATGAACTGGTCGTTATTTCTAATGAACCAATTGATGAAGGATGCAATGGCAGTCCAAGCGAGGTTGCGCCCATTCGCATACAACTATCTATTGATCTTAATTGCGCTTGTGTCCTAGATGGAGCCAGATGACTATCAACGTATGGATGTGGACGTAGTAAGAGTGTGAAAGGGGGCATGCTACCAGAACCTATGGTGCGTTAATGAATCTGACAGACTGAAGGACTGCGCCGTTCAATTTTGGATTTACTGGGAAGCACTGTAGGTTGCAGCTCTAAAATTTCCACCCTTTTCTGAGGAAGCTATAACGAAGTACCAATGGGTTGCTCGGTTCATGATTGGCCCACACTCAATTCATGTGCAAGTGTGGCGAGACCCAAAGAAGCAATGGTTGTCAACACCTTACAAGTTGTATGATGCAGAGTTGGAGGCAATTATTAATGATTGGCCCAGCGAATGGAGAGAACCAATCAACTTGGAAGAAGTATCGACAGGGCCACCAAAGGATGTGTCAATTGATCTGGTACCTAACCTTGATCAACATAGTCACCATGATTCTGACGATGAGTCCATGCGGACACCCATGGACTCGGAAGCAAAGCACACATTTGAAGAATCAAGGACGAAGAAGCGCTAGGAGCAGGGTGCGACCAGTAGTGCAGCACCAAGGATGGAGGTACAATTAAATCGGCTCATCAAGGTGATTACAATGCAACAGATGCAGCAACCAAAGAGATGAAGAAATCAGTGCAAGATGGGTTTATTGAGGTAGGAACACGACTTGATTCTTTATGTGATGTAGTTTTGAATAAAGCACCGAAGGTAGCGACTGTGCAGGACATTGGCTCAATCAACACTGGGACGCGGGTTCAAAATGTTCAAATTCCCCTGACTGGGATTGAGACCAACAACGAGGATTTGAATGCCTCCCTGCAGCAATTGTAGGACTTGTCTATTGACATCAACGTGCTATCCATGCAGACATTGGTGCATATGCAAAGAGTCACCAATCAAGAATTGGAAGGCTGAGAACATAACATCAACAGTCATTTTCTGTGATCGCAAGAGAAGGAAACAGAAGCATGGAGAGAGATCGAAGCGTTGAAGCAGGCATAAGAAGAGTTGAGGGCAAAGAGCGTTGTAGAGATTACAGAGCTGAAAAAGGAACAAGATCGACTAGTAGTTAAGAAGGCACAACTCTAGGATAACAAAGTGTGGTTGGAAGAGGCAGTTTCTGATGCCTATTAGCATGTACATGAGACCACCATGGAACTAGATGCAGTAGAGAGAGAAAAATGGCTTGGAGTAGCCATCGCCTAGTTGTAGTGAGATAATGTAGATTTGAATGCTTTGGTGCATCCAGACACGCCGTTTGAACAAGTAGCAAAAAGGAAGAGCGCTATGGAGGACATGGCGATAGAGCTAGAGGAGATGGAGCAGGAAGCAAAGAAGGTGACTAAAGTGACTACGCAATTTTGGGGCAATGTAGTCCAGGACGAGCAATTAAAGCAAGTGACCAAGCAGTTGCAGGAGGCAAAAGGGCAGCTAGCGACACAGAAGACATCACTAAGAGCACTGCCACCAGTTGTTCAGATCACTAAGTGTGTTGGGCTGAAGGAGTTGCATCAACGTGTTGTTAAGGCCCAGTAGTGCCAGCGGAGGCACAATATGCAATTAGATGAGTTCCAAGATATTGGCGCATAACTTTCTATTAAGTCAGTTTCTGCACTAGAGGCAGTTCAAAAAGGCAAAAAGGAGGTTATTGATAAGATGGTGGAGCACCCATTGGCACATGATTTGACAAGAAGTTAGGAGATTGTTGAGAAGGTCAAAGAACAAGTGAAGGAGATTACTCAGTAATACGAAGACTTCAAGATAAAGATCAATGAGTACACCATGTCCAGCTGACGTGGCTCGAGGGCGAGCCATAAGATTCTGTTGGGGGCCTGTTGGGGGCTTGTTGGTAGGCAGTTTTGGGATAAGTCAGTTGCGCAGCATCATAGATGTTGCACAAGGTCAAAGATGTCGTGCAAGTGGAAAATGGCGTGCAAGTCTGAGTTATATTATTTTATGTATTTTTGGTCAACTTTTGTAGTTTTAGACCGCATTTTTTGGATAGTGGTCACTATTTTAAAGAATCTGTTAAGAACCAGTTAGGAAGATAGTTAAGTGGACCACCAATATAAAGGCACAAGCCTATAAGTAGATGGCAAATTGCAAATGTAAAACCTCTCTCGGTGGGGATGATTTTGGTGCTTAAGCTCTGAAACACTTCGCTTTTCTCGATCTTTTGAGACAGAGTTTGGTTTTGAACTTATTGATCTGTGTATGCGACTTGAGGAACTATTCTGGAGAATCTGTGTTTTTTCGTGGAAGTTAATATGACATGACGGAAGTTGAGCAGAATCATTGTGTCCTTTTCTGTTTTAATGTTTTACTGTCTTCTTGACTCAATTATGAATGCAAAGGGTATCTACGGCATGGATATGTAAATGATGCGATGTTTCCTTGCTTTAAATGATGTTATTATGTTAGATCTATTTGCGCATCAATGTGTTTATTGCAGTTATGGTATGATAATGCGATCTGTTGAATGATGATATGGTATTGTTAATGCATAAGTTGAATGATTATATCATTTGAATAATGATGTGATGAGTTGATAAGTAGATGCACATGGTCCTCCTTCATTCTGCGGAAACTTGGTTCCGTCAGCTCTCCCTCGAACATCTCGGGTGAGACTTCATCCGCTCTGTGGGTGTTGCCGGACGGGGTAAAACCTGTCTGGGTCGGTGCTCATTGAGATCGCAGTGGTTTGGGTGTCGACAGAGAGGGAATCCCTATCGACTGAGTTTGTGTCAACATTCATGAACACATCGAGTCATTACACATGGCTTCTCTCCACTCATCACGAGTAGCAGCCTCTTAAAAAGAAGTTGGTTCAAAGTCAGCAGATAAATTCAATTCACAACTTAATTGCAAAAATGTTGTCGATCAATAAGGGAGTGGAGTTCTCTTATTTCTCCTGCAAATATTCAAGTATCTTCCTGACCAAACTATCGCTTCCATTGCTTCAGTAACAACCACATATTCTGCCTCTAGTGTCGAATATACTGGAACCCACTTTTTGTGTGATCTCCAGGAGACAACTACTTATCCAAAACTCATTATGCATCTAGAAGTAGACACTCCTATCTCTTTGTCACCATTGAATTCTGAATTGGAGTGCCCTGTAAGTTTGAAGTCATCCACCTTAGAGTATTTAAGTCCAAAGTCTTGAGTCCCCTTTAACTATTTTAAAATTATTTTAGCAACAGACCAATGTCCTTCACAATGTGTGTGCGTGAACCTTGAAAGGATCCCAACAACATATGAAATGTCTAGTCTAGTGCTTGTAAGGTAAATAAGGCTTCCCACAAGTTGTCGGTACATGGTTGCATCCTCGAATTATTTTCCTTCAATCGATATGGGCTTCAACTTTTGTTCCATTGGAGTTTAGAGAGAGTTGCATTATGTCATGCAAAATTTGTTCAAAAATTATCCAACATACTTCTTCTGGGAGATAAATATGTAATTAGGATGTTGAGTGACTTCAATTCCCAAGTAGTAGTGAAGGTGACCCATATCTGTCATTTCAAATCCTTTTTTCAAATATTTCTTAATGGATGTAATATAACTTTCATTGTTCCTTGTAATCAAAAGGTCATCTACATACACCATAAGAAACACAATAGATCTTCCAACTTTCTTTACAAACAATGTTGCATTATCAATATTATAATGTTTGAAATTTAGCTTCAAAAGATGCTAGGTTGGCTTTTCATACCATGCTTGAGGTGCTTGTTTCATTCAATACAAGTACTTAATGAGTTTGAATACCTTTTGTTCTTGTCCCTTCACAAAAAATCCCTTTGGTTGAGACATGAATACATTTTCTTTCAAATCTCCATTAAATAAAGTTGTTTTTACATCAATATGGTGGACTTTCCACCCATTTTGTGCAGCCAAATATAATAAGGTGCGGATGGTATCCCATTTTGTTCCGGGGGAGAACGACTCTTCATAATCAACTCCTTCCTTGTGTTCATAACCTTTCGCCACAAGTCTCGCTTTGTGTTTGTCAATTGAGCCATCTAATCTGTATTTGTTCTTATATACCCATTTGCAGCCAATTGGATTGGTTCCAACTGGAGGGTCAACTATTTTTCAGGTTCCATTCTTCGTGAGTTCATCATACTCACTCTACATAGGTTCTTTCCACTCATCACGATTAGTATCCTCTTCAAAGGAAGTTGGTTCAAAGTTAGCAGATAAATTCAATTCACAACCAAATGAGACATCCATGTCATCACCTGAGTTATCCACATTTCTTCCATTTTTCTTGTCTAGTTTAGCTTCTTTTTCTCATCTTTCCAACTTCATATGGATGGACACTTTCAAGAGTATTTGTGGCCCATTTCAGAAATTTTTGTGATGGTCTAGGTTGATCAGCTGGTGGTGCTTCAATTTCTTCAAGATTCAATCTTCCAATCCTTTGTATCACATAATCCAGTTGAGCCTCCTATTTAAGTGAAGTGGCAAGAACTTCTTCTTCATGAGTTTCTTCATGAGGGGTTGTTGGTGCTTTGAAAGGAAATTTCAAAGATTGATCCAAGATAGGGATCCACCCTTCAAGATGTGGACTTTCATTATCAACTTCATAATATTTCTTTAGATGGGCAAATTTCTCCAGATGATCAAGGTGTCTATCAATAGCCTCGTCATTTTTATTAGTTTCAAGAAAAATAACATTTCTAGAAACAACAAACTTCTTGTTTACCTCATCATAAAGATGATATGCCTTGGAGGTTTCTGAGTACCCTAAGAAAACACATTTTTTACTTCAAGCACCAATCTTGTCTCTTTGCACCTTTGGTATCAAGGCATCTCAGGTGGAACCAAAAACCCTAAGATACCTCGTCGAAGGGAGGTGGCTATACCACATTTCATGTGGAATCTTTTTTTCAAGAGCATGATATGGAATTTTATTTCTCAAATAAGTTGCACACTATAGTACATCAACCCAAGACATCAGTTTTACATTCTTGAAAAACATCATTGAGCGTATCGTATTCATTATGGTTCTATGCATTCTTTTTTAACACCATTTTGTTGAGGGTTGTAAGGAATTAAAGTTTTATGTGAAATCCCATATTTACGAAGATTGTCTTCAAAAGAATTAAAGTGTGTTATTTTCCATTATCAATACGAAGTGTGTCAATATGAGATTGTACTTGATCTTCTATCCATGCAATAATTTTTTTGAATGTTTGAAATGCTTTAGATTTTGTCTTTGAGAAATATACCCAACACATTCTGGTGTAGTCATCAACAAAGGTCATGAGATATCTATTACCATTGGTAGAAGGAATAGGCTTGGGGCCACATAAGTCAGATTGAACCACTCCGACTTTATACATGTTCTTAATTTTGATGTTTGAAATGGTTGCTTACTATGTTTACCTAGTATGCATGCATCACATTTGTTCATCTTCTTAGCAATGGTGGGAAAACAAAAGTCACCATTCTTTCTCAATAAACAAATACTACTAAATTTAGATCACCATATCCTGCATGACATAAAAAACTGGATGACAAATTACCTTCTCCATGCAAAGAGATGTAGGCAAAGTTCTGAACTCTTGAATATGAGCCCTTAAGCTTCATCAACTTTCCATCTTCATATCAAGTCATGAAAGCATAGTTGTCAAAAGTCTTCCTTATCTCTACGATTCCATAGAACATGTGGATACAATGTCCTCGTTGTCAAATATGAACTAAGGGTAGTAGGCTTCTCTGCAACTATGGAAGATAGAGAACATTTTGCAACACAAAGTTAGGAAATCCAGGAAGCTTGAGCTTGATGGAACCAATTCCCTTTGGTTTAAGGCTAGATTTGTCAGCAAAATACACTATGCCATCTACAGTTTCATTCATTTCCTCAAAACATTCTTTTATAAATGTTATGTGGGATGTTGCACTAGTATCAAGTAGGCAACAAACTTTATAAGATGAAAAAGATGTGATTTCATTTATTCCAAGCTTACAATGTTCAACAATACAATGAGTAGAAACGAGAGCATTACCAGTCACTTGGATCTTATTTTTGTCTTATTTGTTATGATTATGTCTTTCTTTGATGGAGTCCTAAGGTGCCCAACACTGATATGCTTCATGTACATTCTTCCCACAATGATTACACTTCAAATCTAGTCTTTTTCTTGAGTTGTTTCTACCCCTGCTTCCTTTAAAGTTTCTTCTTTCTCGTCCCCTTTTGTTGCTCTCTACCTTGGAAGAGCCTTTTGGTTGGTTCTTTGCTTTCTAAGCAATACTAAGGGTCTCTCCAGTAGGCTCACTAGTCTTCTTTCCAAAGGCTTTCCTCTCTATCTGTAATCTTCTTCACCAAGGTGTCAAATATGAGGTCCTTAAACTTGTCACTAGATTGAAGTGATTCAAGATAGTGTCAATGTGTAGGATAGAGGGAATTTACAAAGGCAACAAGTGGAAGGTCTGGTTGCATGTCGATGGCTTGAGTCTTATGCATGATTGATATGATCTCATATGCAACCATCATGGGATCAATATCCTCACTTCTAGATTGAACAATTTCAAAGCCAAACCACCTCAATTTTAGAATGTGAGTCATACAAATCCTTCAACTCTCTCAAGGATTCAAAACATGGCGCTGCAATTAGTATGTGTTGACTTACCTCTTCACTTATTGTAGTAGAGATCATCTCTAATGCCTCGTTGTCTTTGGTCTGCCATATTAATTCTAGTTATTTCTTTAATGTTGTTGGCTTTGGGTCAGATTTCAAGGTTAGTCCCACTTCTATTTTAATGGTGGCCCCTTCACATATTCCATGCCACATGTCATTGTAGATGAATGTTCCTTTGATCTTCCTCGACCAATCAGGGTAGTTGTCTTTGTTAGTGAATATTGTACCTACTATCAATACCATTGAATGCATCTTCTCCAATGTTTATCTGCAAATGGATTGAGTTTTGGGGAAAGAGTAAAAGGTGTAGGTCTAAGTCTCTTCCACCTTTTTCAATATAATATTTGCAAAAAAATAGTTGCACTAGCTAAAATCATTCTTTTCAATAAGCTATATTCAATACACTACTCAATACTATGCAAGTCTATGTCTCTACAATAGTTCTTTACAATCTAATCTTTGCATGAAAAAATGTGTATGTCTCATGTGTAGTGATGACAATAATGTCATGCCATTTATGTGCTTACTCTCCATCAACTAAGCAAGAAACAATGTATGTGCAAATTTCTAACTCAAACCACTTAAACGAAATAAAATGATACCAGTCAGAGAATCAACATAGCTCCATGCAGTTTGAGAATCAACACAACTCTTCCAAAAGTGGTAATCAACGTAGCTCCATGCAGTCAGAGAATCAACATAGTGCAACAAAAAAAAGAAATAGACCTAGGGTTTCCTCCCTAGTCTCCACAGGTCACAACTCAATATGAAGAGGTTGCAACTCAATATGAAGAGGTCACAACACAATACAACGAGAGGTCGCAGTAGTATCCACACAAATTGTATACATACAACACGATACACCAAGGTAGAAGTGTAGAGACACAAATACAATAGTAGAAACACAGGTTGTACAAGTGTTGAATGTCTGTGCACCAGAGAAATAAAGAGGAAGTAACTCCAACAAGCCACGAAAATGCATCAGAAGCATAATGCACAAACAATGACGTCAAGCTTCACACGCAAGATGATCAAATGATCTTCACACAGATAGGTCACAGTCTTCACAATCTTCAAATTTGAATGCAATCCTCCAAATCAGAGGCAGGTTCATAATCTTCAAACGGACTTCACGTTCATCCAATGCATTCAACACATTACACCAACATAAGGAGTAGTTGTTTCCACAACCATTCAACAAGATAGATATCACACTGTAACATTTGGAAATCTGCAGAGACAATATAGAGACCACAATTGTAAGCCTCGGACACTCTAGGACAAGAAGAAACGCCCAAATAAAGGCTAACCCTAGATTACTGCATGCATATCACAAACAAGATATCCCATTCTCAACACAAAATCAAGGAGAGATGGTAAAAACAAATTAGGGTTTCTACCTTCAACTAGCTCAGAGTTCAACACATAAGAGACACAAGAGAGGGAATATTCAATTTACGAGGAGACGTAGGAGAGCAGAAATGTCTATGCATAAAGCAAACAATATGGCAGGAGAATGACAAGTAGGCAGTCATGCAGGTCTGAGCGGCAAGAGTTAATGGAGAGACTACTCAGATACCACTTGATGGTATAACTCACAAATTAATTTTATTAATGAGCATAAACCTCTTATTTATACATTGTATATGTGCATGTTGGTTTTTACCTACCAACAACTCTTTGGCTTCCTACGTAGACTTTAATATATTAATATTTACAAATTAATATTGGAACTATAATCTCCTAGGATTAGGTTTCAAATAGTTTTTCCACTTTTATGTCATGGACCTCAACGTTTTTTTCATTTTGGTTTATTGCCATTATGTTATAGATTTCATGCAAACTTGGTTGTGTAGTGCACTTCACTTTTCTTGGTGCAATGAAGGAATAGTTCTTGAACATCTATGATCTATAGGGTTGTTGCTCTAATGGATGTGGACTTGTGTGAGAGGATAATACTTTTTTCAATGAATATTCTTTAGGCAAGTGATTATATTTGCATTGATGATAATATATTTCTTAGGGTTTTAGAGCAACGACGTTTGTTACCATAAATATTTGCATATATGGTTCTACACCTAAGATTTGTTCATTTGTTGGGATGAAGAAGTTGAACACTCTACCATAGCATCATGATATCTTCTTCAAAACTTTTTTTTAAGTGGTCATTGGAGGGAAAAATATAGCAACCATTCAATGCATTATCCTTTGGGGCATCAATTCCACATTGTTCAAACATTTATGTAACTCTAATCAAAACCATTTAAGAACTCTTATAGTTTCCATATGAGATCTATGAGTACAAGATGCTTGTAAATTTATTACTCCTTGGGATGTGGTAAGGCACGGGGTTGCTCTTTCCCACTAGCGAAGAGAGCACTTTGAGAGAGTGCTCTTGAAGTAGTTGACCATGAGCATTTATGTTCAGTTCAATAGTTGGTTATAGAAGGCATAGGTAAGTTTTGATTGTTGCCATGTGGTCACTTTCCACCCTCAAAGTGGCAATATGAGTGAGTGTGACGATGCTCATGAAAAAATAGGTTTTGTCATCATTGGAGGTGGCTCGATACAAAAGTTAGTGGCAAAGTACTGCACAAATAGTTGGATACACATTGAATATGTGGTCTTCTCTAATTTAATAAGGGGCAAAAAATTCATGGGGGTATGCATGGAGATGCGAGAGTGGAGTCTTTACCTCAAGGAAGCATAGTGTTCAACTGCAATATATTGAACCTTCAATTACCTTTGTAATAACAACACCCAATTAATCTTCTACAAATGTTGCATCCAAAATATCACAACACAAATAGTTTGACTCACATGTGGAAGGGAGATTGTGAGATTGTCACCTTCATGGTGAGCATGCTTATGTTCCAGATGAGGTGGTTGAAAATGCAGGGTGCATTCTCTATGTTCATCCCAACATTGGGAACACTTTTTCTCAAATTTAAGAGTTAAGGGAGAAGTCAAATTTAATATGATGTCAAATTATTGACTTACCACAATCAGTGAACTTGCATGTTGAGCTCATAATGCCCGGAGAAGGTCACAAAGAGATATGCTCAATGTCCTACTTCTCTTTTAATATTATATCTGAAACTTAGAGCTATTTTATGGGTTGAGAGATATTTTTTCAAGGACTATTTATGAGTTGAGTTGTTTGCTCTACTAGGTTGTTTTGTCAAAGACTATTTATGGGTTGAGTTGTTTTTTTACCGGGTTGTTTAGTTTGCTTGGCCTTTATAAAACTAAGTGGACAAATATCCATTAAGAGTAGTTAAATCATCAATACAATTAAAACACACTTATAAATAGTTACTGCTACCTAAAAACCTATTTCAACAAATATTATTAAGGTGAGTGAAATTAAAAAAAAAACGTTCTCAAACAACATTTGAATTTGAAAATTAATTAAACCTTTTCTTTTTGGTATACGTTCAAAAACATTTTACTTATCAATCCATTATACTTGCACTCTACTTTTGTTTGTATATTTATCGATTACTTTAATTACATGTTATATCTTTTGTCTATCACCATAACATTAACATCACATGAATGGATGGCTTATGCAACATCACTATATATTTGAATTTGTAGAAGTAGATTGTAATGTTTTATTATAAATACGTACTTTTGACATGAACATAATGTAACGGTGTTGTTTTTCATTCTTTATTTTCATCAATAGAGATTGATATGCAGTACCTTTATATGGTGTATGATTGATGTTGACAAATACATGGACATCAAAGAAACTATACATGACATATAAACCCACTTTCTACCGTCTCCCATACTTCCTCTTCATCACACGTGGCCAACTATTGAATTGTTTTCTAAACTAACAACATTTCTACAACGCATTTTTTATATCCATAAAAGAGACACAATGAGGTTGATAAGAGAAGATTTGCTACGCCAAAATAAACATCTTCTTTCAAACCTAGATCTTAAATGGTGTTGTCAATGGTACATATGATGTTTACTTTCATGTCTACAAATAATTGTTTAACTCCTTCCACTTCTGTTCTCCTAAAAGAACAAGCAAAACCATGATTGATATGTTTTTTACATTGCAAGTATAGGGTCAATATAACTAAGAGAAAGTATTTTTCTGTCATCCTGCTAATTGCACCATGTAAGTTTTGTTTTGCTAAACCAAATTAAAAAAAATAAATCAATCAATATGCAAATATATTCCCAATTAAGTGTATTCATACCCATAAATTTAAACCAAAGTGTTAAATAACATGCAACACACATAACTATAAATTCATTATTGATTTTTAATAGTCATACCACCCCTAGTCACCTAACACTTAAAAATAAACATACTTCCTTTCGATATATTTCTTTTATCAACCTTCTTTTAGACCTTCCACGAAGAATACTAATTTGTACTCTTCTTAATACAACCATTTCAAATATTCAAAACTTTATGAACTTACTTTTGACTAGCTCTTTATTTAAGATTACATAGGGGTGAATTCGTACTTATTAGCTTAGAGAAATTGACCGGAGTGTTCATTTGTTTTTAAAAGACTCAACCATAAATACGTTCCTCCTTTTCAATGTTCTACATTAACCATGTTAGTTTGTTATTTTTATGGAATATGGAAATTGATTTATGTGTGACGTGGTTGACAAATAAGTTCTACAACAACAAACTTGTTTGGGATTGGAAACGTTCTTTAACGTTATAAGAAATTAATATTAACACATTGTTCAAAAAGCTATGACTCGACCCTGTTTTGTTATCTAATCTTAAGTTTTGGCGAACTATAAGCCTTGAACAACAATGATGATGGAGTTATCTCATGGCGAGAGAAACCCTAGATAGCTTTGAGAAACCCTATATGCGGCCTTTGCTTGTTTCAGGTGCTACACTAGTCTTTATTAGTATGTTTATGGTGGTAGTTGAATGTTTACTGGAGCCCAGTTCGCTTGCACGGTGAACCTAGTACCAACCAGTTATAAAAAAGTGGGAATTTTAAAATTTAACATTTTACAGTACTAGATACATGTGGTATTTCTAGTGTAATCACATGGGAAAATAGGGGAGTCGGGTTTCACGGGGGACAGGTGGTCCGGGAGATGTAAACCATGTCTTGTCCTCTTCTTATGATATGACAACATCTGACATTCCAGCTTCTAGTGTCTCATGTTCTCCATCGAAGGTTTTTTCGGGGTAGGGGTCAAGACAAACCTGTTTCATAACATCATTTTCTCTCCTCATTTGTCATCAATGGTGAAGAATGTTGTTAGGGCTAAGGCTCATGTATATTCGGGTTCAAACCAACGTGGGGGGGAGAGCAGTACTTGGGGGATCAGTCTTTAGTACATGATGATGAGGCGTTAGAGGGTTAGTGGGTATCACATTCTAGGAAGGACTCGAATTATTTTAGGTCCAAGTGGCGATCATAATTTGAGAAATCTAAGCGAGGGCGTTCTCTCTGTGCTTTGGGAAAAGACAGTACTATGGAGTCTGTGAAGGCGTTGGCTGATAGAGCTCTGGTGGGAAAGTTCGAATATATTCGAACTTCGAGAGAGGTTATTTTGGCTTGGGTAAAGGAGAAATGGAAACCTTGCATTGTTAATCTGACAAGGGTTCTTTCGTTGGTTAATGGGTGGTTTGCCTTTCTCTTTCTTTCGGTGGAGGATCGAAAAGCTATCAAGGAGGGCTTATGGGTTCTAGGTATGGGCTCTTTAGTATTGTCCAGATGGAAGGTTGGTTTTGACCATAGAAAATCCAAGCTTCTTCGATGACACATGTAGGTACTTCTCCCATATTTTTCTCTCCCTTCCTGGAACTTAAGGGGTTTCATGGTTGTTGCAAACTCATTTGGTCCCTTCATACTAATAGAGGAGGAACAACTATTGGGTTCTGGTAGACGGATGCCTAGGATGTTGGTTTAGATTGACCTGGATAGAGGCCTCCCAGGGGAGTTAGAGGTCATCTCGGAGGGGGGCTCCTTCGTTTAGAGACTGGACTACTAGCGTATAACTTTTAGATGCTTCCTTTGCAAAGAGACGGGTCACGAGAGAGCAGATTGTCCTACCAAAAAGGATGTTTCCATAAGGGTGGTTGAAAATGCCTCCGAAGAGGAGGGTTTGGACAAGTTTGAGATGGGGTTATCATTTTCCATCCCTCCGGAATGGAATTATGCAATTGAATTTGTTGGTAAGTTTGTTGCCTATGTTCCTACGCTCTTGAAATTTCTTTCGACAAATGAATTATTTAACTCCTTGTCGTTATCAGGAACCTCTCTTCTTGAGGGGGGTTCATGTTCTCCTATTTCTGATGGGATGGTTTTGATTGATGATAGCCCAAGATCTGATTCACGATGTCTTGAGGTTTCCATATTTGATCACATTAGTTCTAAGAATCTTGTTTATGAATCCCCTATTGTCGAAGTTTCTAGTTTGCATGGTCAGTCGGATTTGGAGACAAGCCCTTTTTCTTTGCTTCCTTCAGATTTCCCTCATTTATCGAATACGGCTGATATTTCTTTGAGAATATATATTTCAGATTCTCCCATTTCCGACCCTGGATTACAATCTTCTCTCCATTATAGGGAGTATAGGAATTACTCCTCTTTACCTACTTATTTTGTAGTGGATGGTGACAACTCTTGTTGTATCACCATTTCCTCTATCTTCAATGGGAATGTGACCATCAGGAAACCTCATAAAGCGAAGAAGGGTAAGGAGGTTTCCACCAAGGAGTTGGGGGGCAGGCGGCGGGCGGCGGGGGCGGCGGGGGGGATTATAGTGACGTTGGCACCCCTTCCATAATCCTAAGGTCTCGTCACTTTCCGAAAAGGGTTTACAAAGAGTTTTGGATCCTCTCATTTCGATTTCTACTCATGCTCTTAGAGAAGATACAACCCTTGAAGGGTTGACTAAATGAATATTATGTCATTTAACATCAGAGGGCTCGGTAGTGGCCATAAAAGGACTACTTTGAAACAGGTTTTGGAACTTGTGCGTCCTGAAATTATTCTTTTGCAGGAGATCATGACAATTGTGATTAATGCATGTGATTATTTTTTGAAATTGAAGCCTAATTGGCCTGTTTGTGCTTTAGATTATGGTACAACCGTATCTGGTTGGACAGTTACGAAGTGAGTTCGACTTCCATGAAGAATAATAAAACAGGAATAGATTGATAGATGATGGGTACAATATTACAATGAATCTCTCCTTGATAAGGCTTGAGCATGCATAGTGAAGGGTTTCCTGGTGGTACTCTCTTAGCGTGGAACCCTTTAGTTGTTGATCTAAAAGCTTTTCATTCTGATGCAGGCCACTTTTGGATGAAGGGTATATCAAAGGTTTAAAATAAAGATTTGGTCTCTAAATGTTTATCAGCCTTATCAGAATATAAGAGCCTTCTGGGAACATATTTTTAATAAGAGCTTCTATCTGATAATTCAATGATTATGGCATGGGATTTAAATTTGACGTTGTCAGTGGATGAGACTTAGGGGGGAAGTAATGCATTTGATCCCCTATTATACTTATTCGTTTCTTTGTTCAAGAATGTGAATCTTATTGACTTTGTACTTAGTGTACCAGTATCGACATGGTCCAATGGTAGATGTGGCAAGGCGGGTATTGCCAAGAGGATGGATTGATTTTTTATGCCAAAATATTTATGTGATAATATTGGCATGTATACGAAATGGTCTCACCCTACGGGTATCTCTAACCATAAGGCTATCATCTTACAACTAAATTTTGATTAGATTTTTTGTCATTATCCCTTTAAATTTAATCTGATGTGGTTGCAGGATTAGGAATTTGGTGAATTTGTTTCTAAAAAATTGAAGCAACTGTCGAACCTCAATCAATCCCCCCTTCTGTTAAATTTTAGTGGGAAGCTGGAGTTGTTAAGGTTTGAGGTAAGGTGGTGGGAGAAAAAGAAGAAGGAAGAGAACACTAGAGAGTTGTTGAGATTGGAAGAGGAAATACAATTTATTTCCTATCAGTTGGATGAGGAAGCTTTCTCTCAGAAAAGGAAGGATTATATTAAATTACTTGAGTCTAGGTGGTTGAAGATTATTTACAGAATGAAGAAACTTGGAATTAGTAGGGTTGTGTGGCTACAGGTAGATGATAACAACACCAAGTTCTTTCATAAACATGCAAATTAGAAACGATTGAAAAATTATATTTAGGAAATTCATGCGCAACAAGATGTTATATTTTCGGATAAAAAAGCAATAAGAGGGGCAGGTACTTCTCATAATCTTGAAAATCAGTTGTAGGTTATCCAAAATTTTCCCATATACTTATTGAAGATGAGGGTAGGGCCATGGAGGCGCCCATTTCCATGGAGCAAGTGAAAAGGACCTTGGATCAGTTTGTTAGGGACAAGTGTCCTAGACTGGATGGGTGGGTGGAATTTTACCTCCATTTCTTTGATCTATTGGGCATGGAATTGATGACAACTATTTATGAATCTAAAAGGACTGGAAAGGTTCCGGATAAGGTAAATGAAACTTATATTGCCCTTATTCCAAAAGTTGATAAACCTGGAATTTTTAATGATTGCCTACCTATTTCTCTTTGCAATCTATTATACAAAATCATTACTAAGATTATTTTTGAACAAATAAATCCATTCTTGGGAAAGTTTATCTCAGAAGAGCAGTTTGGTTTTCTTTTGGATCGTCAGATTCTGGATGCGGTAGGCATTGCTCAAGAATGTCTATATTCCGTGAAATAAAAACATATAAGGGCTTGCATTCTTAAAATGGACCTTATAAAGGCCTATGATCAGGTGGATTGGTCTTATGTGAGGTTCATATTACATCCAATTGGTCTTCCCATGGAGGTAACAAATTGGATTATGGGTTGCATATCTTCAACTTGCTTTCCAGTATTAGTTAAGGTTCACCGACGGGTTTTTTTAAGGGTTTGAGGCAGGGGTGCTCCCTATTCCCATGCTTGTTTCTCCTAGTGATAGAAAGTATGAGTTTGTTGATTAATAAGGATAAGAAGTAGAATAAGTTGAAGAGGATTAGGGTGACTAGAACATTGTCTATCTCTCGTTTGTTTTTTGTTGATTACGTCCTCTTGTTTATGGAGGTCTCTTTGTCTAAGTGGCAATGATTTCACTAGATCATTAATACTTTTTTTATGCATCTGGTATGGCGGTTAGTACACAAAAGTCACACTTTGTTTTCTTGTGTGATGATTAGGAAGTATGTCGGTATATTACAACTTTTAACCTTTTCAGGTAAAGAAGCTTGAGGATGGTATTAAGTATGTCAGTTTCTTCCCCAAGTTCAATGGATATATTAAGAAGTCCTAGATGTGCCTTGTAAGGAAAATTCAAAAACATATCAATTCCTAGTCTTTCCATTGGTTTTTAGCCAAGGTAGACTCCTTTTTCCCGATGTAGTTCTACACAGCATTCTGGTTTATTGGTTTTCCTTATTTATGCTACCAAAGTTTATCATATCTTCCAGAAGAAAGTTTGGTCTTTCATTTTCTTTGGGCCGAAAATTTAAGTCTTTCCAAGCTTCATTTGATCTCATGGGGAAAACTTTCCCGTCCAAAGTACTTTGGAGGATGGGGGATCAAAGAGCTTACAGTTTCAATTTGGCATTATGTGCAAAAATTCTTGCGGATATCCCTTGTTAATACGGGTTTGTGGGGAAAGGTAGTAAAAGCAAAATACCTGAAGGGACGTCCTTAAGATCTATGGTTCAGAGATCCTTTCAAATTCAAAAAAGGGTTCTCTTATGTTTGGACTAGCGTGATGAAGTCTTTCCATCTTACAGATAAGGCTATTGCTTGGTCGGTTGGACGTGGTATTC
Source organism: Pseudotsuga menziesii (assembly GCA_001517045.1). Lineage (NCBI taxonomy): Eukaryota > Viridiplantae > Streptophyta > Pinopsida > Pinales > Pinaceae > Pseudotsuga > Pseudotsuga menziesii. The sequence continues at coordinate 319,267 of LPNX010993138.1, forward strand.
AGATTTTTGTTGGGATTGACCTGATCATTGGCCTTGGTAGGTAATTTCTTCTCTCATCATAACTTATTGCTTGGCTTCATGAGCGCAATTTATATGTCTTAAAACAGTTGTTGCTGAGTAGACTTTGGGATATACGTCCTAGTTAAATTCTAATGATCTACAACTGACAGGATTCCTTGCAGAAGAATGGGATAAGTTTGTGATGTGTTTAAATAATTATGGAATTGTCTTAACGGACTCTTCTGACATATTGGTTTGGAGTTATAATAATATAGATGGAGCAGTCTACCTAAAATTGGCCTATCAATTATTATCAGAAGAACTTATGGTTAATGAGGCTGATGGTTTGATGACTCTTCTATGGAAGGAGAGGATCCCTTTGAAAATTAAACTTTTTACTTGGATGTGTTTACATTGGAAAATCTTGACGTGGGATACCCTCTACCACAGTGGTTTTGTAGGACCTGGTATCTGCTTGCTTTGTAAAAGGGCTCAGGAAGTAATGGATCATTTGTTTGGGAGATGTTGTTTTTTATAGAGGTATGGACACAGGTGGGATCAGGGCTAAGTATATAATACTAAGGGATTTGTAGGATTTTTGGTGAAAATTTTAAGAATTGGTTTTATTTTCAGCGGAGTCTTGGTCCTTTCTTCTCTGTGATCATATGGGAGGTCAAGAAAATGTGCAACCACATTATATTGCATGACTCCAATCCTTATATCTTTAAGGTCTGCACTAAAATTTTGATTACTTGGTCTGAGCTGGGAATTAAGACTCCTTTACCTGTTCGGAGGATACAACATTTCTTTTTCGATAAAGAGACAATGGTTGGATATTTTGATGGGACTCAACAGAATGGTTGGTGTGGAGTTGGGATGATGGTAATCTTGAATGAGTCTCAAGTTTATAAGTTGTGGATGGGTACTAAGAATGGCTCAAACACGATGGTAGAGCTACTATCAATTTGGGGATTGCTTTGGTATGTTAGAAGACCGAGAGTCTCTCATATTCAAATAGTGGGGGATTCAAAGGCTGTTATTGGTTGGGTAAATGGTACTTATGCTATCACTTCCTTATCTTTGGATCATTGGATGACAATGATTAGATGCATGATTGAATCATTTACTTTCGTCACCTTTTGTCATATTTATCGGGAGTTCAATGTTGAAGCTAATCACCTATCCAAATTACTTATTGTACTATGGATGGATGCCTATACATTGAAGAATTCAGAGATTGTTCTCTTTTTCAATCGAGCTCCTTAGACCTTTTTATTTTATTTTGTATTGTGAGTTGTACTCTTCAGCATTAGTTATTAGATATCAGTTGTAGCCTGACTAGTATGGATTTGGTAAAGTCTTATTAATTGGATGAACTGTAATTCCCATAGTGTCTTATTTTGTAAATGGTTTTGGTAATGATGTCTTGTAATAAGCTAGTTTTGGGCTGAAACTTCTTTATAGACTAGTGGGACTTTTGAGTTGTGGATACATCAGTATGCTTCATCTTACTATATGGTGTAAAGGTTGTAAACAGCTTTGACTCATTGAATAATTGTTTTTTATCCCCAGTGTGAAAAAAAGTTTTGGCATTTAATGCCTCTTTCATTACCCCTCAACATTTGAAGGATCCCTAATTAAAAAATATTTATAATTAATCTATGAAGTAACTAAGTTGTGGTCGTGATAGAAAAACACTGAAGTAACCAAGTTAAGATAATGTGTGTGTATGTAACTGTGGTCGTTCCCAACTAAAAAATGTCCAAATGACAAATATTTTTGCTGCAATGTTTAATACTTTGAATTCATTCTCATGTCGTAAACATTTCGAAGACCATGACTCAATAATGGTATGTGAAATGAGGCACTCAAATCGTTTTGTATCTATTGGAACCCAACATAAAAAGAACTGCTCAAATGAAAAATTCCATTGTTCAAATGACGATTGCGATCATCTGGGTAGTTTCAAAGTTGGCATATAGTCTAGAATTGTGATTTGATATTGTTGAAATTGCAATTTCCAGGCTACAACTAGGGAAAAAGAGGCAAAAAAATGGGGTGATTTGACGCCGCATTATCCTACGCACTCAACAACATTGAATGTTGTTTCCCATGTACCCTTTTTTATGTATTTGTGTTTTACCTAATTAAAAGTCTAGGTAAATATGATATGTAATATGTGCTAAGTTGCACTAAAATTTTGAATTGTGGTGTTTTTTTCATCGAAACAAAAACTTGCATTGAGAAACACCCATAGAGTATTTATTTTTTAACATTTCTGCAAGTCTTTTAGAATTAAAGTTTAAGTTCAATACTTTGGTTCATGATCAACCAGGGTGGCACTCATGTTAATCCAGAAAATATGCACGTCATCCGTTGTTTTTTCACACATTGCATATACTCTCAAATCATATTTTGAAATGTAAAAAAAAAGTTTAACTTGTTTTTGGGCTAACCACAACAAAAATCCTTTGAACTTGTTGAGGCCTGGAAACTCACAGGCAACAACAGCAAGGGATTCTCCCCAGTCAACGTTCCCAACTAGCCCGTGACTGTTTGGTATAGGGAATCCGTCCGGTTTGCGGTCCGGCTACCGTAGGTCAAGTAACAAAAACTAAAGGGTTTACCGGTTGCGGCCCGGTCCACCGTATATATTTTTGTATTTTTTGACTTAAAGTATGATATGCACGTGCTTAATTAACCATGCAGGGTGATAAAGGATGCAAGGAGTAGTCACAACGTGATGCGCAGGTTCTTACCTCTCGTCTTAGAACTCACAAGCATCTAAATCACATATGCAACAATAAAGTAAACTAACTATCTATCTATCTATCCCCGAGGAGCCAAATTGTGACTTATTTATGAGTAATGTGTATTGTGCATGTATTATAAATAGAAATTACAGATAGATGATATTCCTTCCTACAACACATGAACGATTAAAGATATTTAGACAACCAGATAGCCAATTGTTTTATGAACAGCATGCATTACTCATGGTGGTAATTTCACAGAATAAACCAGAAATCATTCAAACGAGAACATAGGCTCTAAGAGTTAGAACGATCTCACAGTTAATGGACAAAAACTAGAAAAACGAAATAGTTCATCTTTCACCAATCCATAGCATAGCATTTGAACGTCCCACCAAACTTTCTCCGACAGGCAAACAATAATTCTTTATTGCAAAAAAAAGTAGTTCTTCTTACAATATCTCTTTACATGTCTAACTGGGAAAAAGCCCTTGTCAATTCTAACTTTCAAATATTTAAACTAACAGTAGACCGCTTGGGCTTCCCCCACATGTGTGACCTTTCGGTCCCTCAACACGTTTCAGATCCCTACTTTTATCTTTTCTGTGTGCACTCATGATCCGTTTAGTAACTGACATCTTTCAGGTCTACGCCTTTGTCACTACTGATCTTTGCCTTCTGCTTCGCTTGTCCTCCTTGCGATCCTGCCGGTTTTGGTTCGATCTTTGTCAAAAACTGTCCATCTATGCCTTCGCGTCGTGGTCTTCTCAACAGTCCCTTGAGTCCACCTGCAATAAATCAATGTGCATCATTCATTGTGATTGCATTCTAAAATAAAACGTCAAATTATATCAACCAAAACGGCTACTCAACAAGAAAGATCATGTGCATGACTATTATAAGAACTTTCACAAACGCCAACGCCCCCACCTCATCCACCCACGGGTTTGAAAGAAATCTCCGATGATGGAAAATGAAGAACTCATCGACGGCTTAAGATGTTAACCTTGGTAGGGTAAACTCATTGACAGCCACATAAGCAGGCCTGAACAAGAGACGAGTACCACGGAAACACGTAGGCCTATCAGAATCGAAAGAGTTACGACCTAAGCTGTGGGCGGGAAAAATTTCCAATCGAAAGCCGGAAAGACAACGACATCGGAAGCCAAGTGCTTTGCACAGCCTCAACGGTAGAAAATAAGAAGGTTAAAGACATGCGACTAGAGGGCCGACACGCATCGGCAGGCAGAGTACTTATACATCGGGTGGCAAAACCACTAAGCTAACCATCGAGACATCCGCATCGGTGCTTCGCAAGACTAATCGTCGAAGTGATAGCGGAATCAGGAGCCGTAACGGCGGAATCATAAAGGGCGCGACCTTCTGTAATAGGCAAAAATCTGAATCGGAGGAGAAATCAACTAAAAGACCGGATAGCTAGTGCGTTTTGCGGCCGCAACGGCAGAAGCCCAAAACTCAAGGATCTACGAAAAACAAAGCGGGGTTTGAAAATTCAATCAATAGTCGAGGAGCTTCGTTGTCTGCCATCCGCAGTTGCGAAAAATGAAATAACAATATGTTCCGACGCGAAACCGCAAAATCAGCCGATTGAGACAAATGCATCGGAGAAAGATATCGAAGCTAAAACTTGTTATTTTTCCGCAACGGCGGGAGCGCAAGCAAATGAACTTCCGATTCAAACACACTGAAAACGCATTCAAAGGCAATGATCAAGCTTAAACAAACAGTGGATCGTTTTTCATTTCGGGTAGCTAGTTGGTTTGGTAGCCGCAACAGCGGAAGAGAAAAGGCTACAGCCTCCGATCAAATAAATTGCTAAGTGCTTAAAGACTTTGCAATTTAGCAACAGTTAAAACTGTTTCTCCTCTGAAACGACGTTTTGCAAAGGACAAATGGTCTGATCCATCTTCAACTTAGCAAAAACAAACTCTAAAATCTGCGACCCACAACAATTCCAAACACGAGCAATTTCTGAAAACCAGGACGAAAGGTAATCTTCAAGAAATCAACCAAAATTAAAGCATGACCCAAAATTTCATGGATCAAAACGATTCAAAGCAACATTAAATCATGAGGGGGGACCGATTTTTTTTTAAATTTGGGGAAAACAGTTGCAGCTGCAACAATTGGCGATTACCTGGTGAACCTAGAACTCTGCACGATTCTTTCTTGAGTAGCATACCGTTTAACAACAAATGAACCTATTGAATTCTTCCAACTATGTGGATTTCTCAAATGGCAAAAGGATGTACCTTTAATCATTGATGACAGTCCGATTTGGGAGAGTGGAAACCAGGATTTTTAAGTCAAGATAACTCTTTTGAGGCCTGGAGATGGGTTTCATTGTTACTTGTGTCTTCAGGTAGCTGCCATCTTGGGCACCACAGGATTGTAGCATATGGTAAACAACAATATTCATTTGTTCCTGATTCCCATGCCACTTTAGCACTTTTGTGCTTTTGGACTTTTGTCCTTTTCAAATGAGTCCTCCTGCATGCCTTTCTTTCTGAACTTTAATTCAGGCTCCTCTATCCCAAGTGTCCTTTTGTGTGAGGGGTGCGTTCATGCTTCAACTCACGGACGGAGAGGAACTTTCGGCGATTTAGTACTTATATGATTCAACATTTATTTTGATATATGATGCTTTCATAGGAGTTTTGACTCTTATCTGCCTTTTGGCATTCATTTCCTGGCATGGGATCATTTGTATTAATATATTGTTTACCGTACTCCTCTCCATGGGCCTCTGGCTATCACCCCCTAGGACATTTTAAATGTGACATGGGTGGAGCCTCAAAATAGTATTCCAGACCCTTTGACTCTGGTTTATTTCACAGGGGTTAAGCAGGACTTCAATGCGTACATAGCTATTTGGGAAAACTACTAAACTGGAAGAAGTTCTTTTAGACAAGCAGCAATATATAGTCTTATACCCAGGAACCTTAATCATACCAAAATTCTGATGTTTTCCATGCAACCGCGGGTTTGCCTCCTTTATTGAAATCGATAGAAATTTAAACTAAAACAAAACTGAACTTCATGACTCAAAGACTCAAAAAGACGACCAAGCCAGATTATTTATATACAAGATAGAAGAAGACAAATGAAACTCAGGAAAAATAAGGCTTGAGAACTAAACCATTTACTGGTAAGTTCTCTTCCCACCCTTACAGATCTTGTAACTTATAAGTGGAAGGGCCAAGCTTTGCCGCAATCTGGAAAGGGCCTACCCATAACTGCTGGAATTTCGTGTGTTTTCCTTTCTCATCGTGGGGGTGGTCCCACTTGAGGACCAAATCTCCCACTTCAAAATCCTTTGTTCCTGCCTTGTGCTTGTCGAACCATCTCTTTATTACCTCTTGTTGTTGTTTAAAGCGCTCTCTGGCCCTATATCTAGCCTCTTCTGCTTTCAGAAGATTACATATCCTCATCTGCAAAACCTCATTCTCCGACCCTCTAGACTCTTGAGCTATTATGGAGGAGGGTAGCATGATATTGGGGGGAAGAATGGCTTCTTTACCATACACAAGGGTTTACGGTGACACTCCTAACGAAGACTTGGGGGTGACTCTATCAGCCCAAAGGGCGTTTGGCAGCGCTGAGTGCCAACTCCTCTGGTTTTCTATCACAGTCTTCTTTAAAATTCTAATCATATTTTTGTTAGTAGATTCAGCCAGGCCATTTCCTTGTGGATAGTAATTTGCAGAGTAATGCAACTTTATTCCTTTCTCATGAGCAAAAGTAGTTAATTTAATCGATGAAAAGTAAGTAGCATTATCAAAAACTAACGAAACTGGAACTCCAAACCTGCTCATAATGTGGTACTGCAGGAAGTTGATGACCGCGTCTTCATTTATTTAGCGCAGCGGGATGGCTTAAACCAAGCGGGTGAAATAATCAGTCGCGGTCAGAATGTAGTTGTGTTGTAGGGAGGAGTTTGACTTTATCTCCCCAATGATATCCAACCCCCATTGCTCACACGGCTCCGTGATCATCACAGGCTTCAGCGGTGTGGCTACTTTAGATTATCTTCCACCACACCTTTGACAAATGTCGCACTTCCGGACATGGGCGTGTGCATCTTTGAAAAGCGTGGGCCAATAGTAACCGGCCCTGAGAATTTTGTGAGCAGTGGTATCTCCTGAAAAATGTCCCCCAGTAGGCCCGTCATGCAAATCTGTCATTACTTTCGTCGCATCTTCTTTCTCTAAGCATCTAAGAAGAACTCCATCGTAGTTTTTTCTGAATAATATTCCTTCAACAATTTGATAGGAGGTTGATTTGAGACACAACGATCTTCTTTGCTTAGAATTCCAATGTTCGGGCAACAACCCTGCCTGCAGGTAATGCACGAGGTCTCTATACCAAGATTTGGGGGCTGTGAACAGAGGACATACATCCATCAAATGTAATTCAACCTCGCCTTCCCAGGCGTGTTCATCATTGTTCCCATGTTCAGTCATTAGTTTTCACAACCCCTGCCCTTTAACTATAGAAGCTGGTTTGAATTCGAGGTCATACTCTTGAAGAGCTGTTATCCAATTGCCCCTTCTTTCTCCTAACTCCTTTTGCACAAAAAGTGACCTCACAGCTGGGTATGGGACGATCACCTTGGTTCGATTTTTTAATATATAGGGCCTGAATTGTTTCACTGCTTTGAATACTGCGTAAGCTTGTTTACCAATAGCTGGGTAATTTAATTCGGCCCCTTGTAGACCAGTGCTCATGAAAGATATTGGGAATTCATCCCCCCCATCTTCCTTTTGGGTAAGCACAGCTGCTAGTGAATCATCGGATGCAAAGCTATACAGAATAAAATCTTTGTTGAAATCTGGGCTTTTTAGGGAGTGTGCGTGTGCAACAGCAGTTTTAATTTTGCTAAATGCATTCTTCTCAATCTTAGTCCATTTGAATTGTGCACTTTGCTTCACCATTTGCTGCAGAGGCTTGACAATCTGAGCGAAGTCAGGCACAAATCTTTGCACGAAGTTTACTGTTCCCATAAATGATTGCATCCCTTTTTTTATTATGGGGCAAGGGAATCTGTTCAATTGCTTTGATCCTTTCCGGATCTATAGATATTCCCTTCTTTGAAACTACGTGCCCCAGCAATTTACCCTCTATGACAGCGAACACACACTTCTTGGGATTGAGTGAGATGACATATTTACGACAGCATTCAAAAATCTGCCTTAAATGGAACTTGTGTTCTTCTCTCCTCTTTGAGAATATCGTAATATCATCGAGGTATATCACAACACTACGACCAATCAAACCACAGAAAGCTATGTCCATAGCCCTCTAGAATGTGGCTCCAGCGTTTATAAGCCCAAAGGGCATTCTTCGATAAGCGAAGGTTCCCCATCTGGTCCTGAATGTTGTCTTTAATCTATCTTCTTCGGCTACTAACACTTGATTGTACCCTGAGAAACCATCCAATAAAGAAAATAGTTCAGAACCTAAGACCATTTGTAGTAGTTGTTCCATGGGTGGAACAGGATAGTTATCTTTATCTGAAGCGCGGTTCAAATTCCTGAAATCCACGCATAGCCAGATTTCTCCAGGTTTTTTTCTCACTGGTACCAAATTTGAGACCCATTCAGAGTGTCTGACCTTAAAAATGATCCTAGCATCCAATAATTTCTTAACTTCACTCTGAATCAGAGGTTCCAATTTGGGGTGCATTTTCCTTAAAGGTTGCTGATAAGGTTTGACACCAGATTTAATGGGGATGACATGCTGGATGATGTTAGTGTCATATGTCTTCAAATCTTCGTATGTCCAGGCGAAAACATCTTTATATTGATTAAAAAGACTGATGAACTTATCTCTTTCGGCTGGTGAACATCATTTGCCAAGATTCACATATTTAGGATTTGTCTCAGTCCCTAAATTTATCAATTCGAACTGTAGAGATGAGCTGTGAGTCTTCACGTTTGCTGGCCTTCTAAACTTTTCATTTAGATCGAACATTCTTTCTAAGGTTCTGACTCCTTTAGGGATGAAATTATCATACTTCAGCTCGGCCTGATGTTCTTCATCGTCTATAATTGCTCCTTTAAATACCTCGTCATTTGTTAAGCATTCTATAATATGCTGATCGTCATCAAACACTCGTAAGTTGGTAATCATATCAGGGACCGAGGGCCTGAAAAGAAGTTCAACGAAGCACCGATTATTAGTAGGCACAAGCCTAGCAGCTGATGTGGCTAGCAAGTCAGCTGCTGCATTTTTTAGTCATGGAATTGAAACAATATTAAATGCGTTAAAACATTTGAGCAGATCCCATACCTCGTTTTGATAAGCTTTCAAGTGGGGAGAAATACAATGTATTTGATTCTGAATCTGTTTTACAATTATTTCAAAATCTCCAAAAACTTTTAGATTACTTACCTTTAATTCGATTGCTTTCCTCAATCCCTGCACCAACGCTTCATACTCAGCCGTGTTATTCGTACATTCAAACTCTAATCTACATGAAAGAAAATGTTTATTCTTCTTGGGGTCGATAAGGACACAACCGGCCCCTGACCCTTCTAATGTCTTAGAGCCATAAAAAACAATGTCCAGAAATCACTCGCTACTTCATACGAATCTACTCCTACTACTAAGTCTACTATTTTACAGTCAATTTCATCAGCCTGTGAGAATCGAAGGAGATCAGGTTGGGTGTCTGACGTGTCGCTGGCTTCTTCTGCTTGGTAATTTCCTCATTCCAACTCAATAAAATAATTTCCCAACACAGAATCCGCTGGTTCATTCTTTTCTTCAAGTTGAGTAACGTTGTATTTCATGTGAGGTTCCCTCAAAATTTTAATTTGGTTCGGCCTTCCTTTATACGGCAGCCATAGATGCGACCAATCCGAGGCAAAATATCCATTTAGTTTTGCTGACTAGTCTCTGCTAAGGACAATCCCATAAGCATCTGGTATATCGGCAACCACGATGTCAATGACTTGGCACACTTTATCATTTGACGACAGGCGGACTAGGACATCCTCCATCTCACCAATTAACTTTACATTCGTCCTGTCCAACTGAACAACCCTCCATGTGGATGGCTTAGGCTGCCCATTTATCTTTTTACATACTGATATTGGCATGACATTAACCGATGCCCCTGAGTCTACCAGGAAATTATGTACGTTGTGATTAAAAATTTCGAAAGCAAGGAGAAAAGCTGGATGTTTGTTCTTAGACTTACCTCCAATGCTGGTTTCTTCGATTTCCGCTTCCTCTTTAGGCCGATTGTCAATGGGCAGCCTCTCATCCGATGCTTCAAGTGCTTTCAATAGTCTTTCCTTTTGCTACGGCACTTTACACATTTCAAACAGTGAAACGTTCTCCTTTACCTTCTTTATATCTTCCACGATGTCATAATCCATCTGCGGTTCAATGGGATGCGGTTTATCAGCATTCATCTTTTCTTCATTGGGCTTGGCCAACGTATCATTCTGCCTAGGATCTTGGCTGGTAATGGTGAATTCGAGAATTCTATCAGCTGCGGAATTATTTTGAAATTTCTTAACATTTTGCTGCATCCTTTTGATTTTTGGGAGTATGAAACTGTCTTCTTTAACCGACCCTTGGCTCCTTGTTGTAACGTTCATTTCCATGATGCTCTCGTATCCCCAATTCTTTTCTTCCTCCGCATCGAATAACGAAACAGAATTCCACAGAACCATGGTCTCATCTTCTTGTTCTTTCGTTGAAGTGGTACTGTCCCTTTTTTCTTCATCTCCATCTTTTGTTAATTTAGAATCTAGCAGCTGATTCATAACCAACGTCATTGAGTTTATCCATTGAGGACAATTCTTTTCAGAGTGGGCCTGTTGGTGGAATGTGCAAAAATTGTCCATTCCTACCTCTGTTAAATTCATAAATGCTGAATTGTGAGGAGGAGGTTGGGATTGATTGTTATCCTCCCTTTTCTTGTAATAGGGCTTGTAGAAGTTATGAGTTTCCTTTTCTTTTTCCAAGTCTATGATTCTATTAGAAAGCTTCTGCATCAGTTTTGCCATACTTTCAAAATCTGGTGATTGCTCTTCCTTAGGCTTAGCAAACAACAAGGCTTTCCTTCCCACACCTTTCTCTCCTGACCGTTCGGGATAATCTTCGATACTTTCTCTTTCAGCCTCTACCTTTTCTGCCTCCTCATAAGTTTCTGCTAAAGTGGGCTTGGCCTTCATTTTGGCGAACATGGCCAGCTCGGATCCTAAAGCCGAAGTATAATATTCGATCAGGACTTTATCTGTAGGTCTGTCAGCTTCATAAAAATTCTTGAGGTATGCTGCAAATCTTTGAGTGAAGCTGTGCACCTTCTCTTTTCTCTCTTTCTTTAAAGCGCATAGTCCTTTCATGAGGGCTGCATGAGTCTTTTGGATCACATACTTACTTTTAAAGATCCTTTCGAAGGTATCCCAATCAGGGATAGACTTCGCAGGCAAACCAAAATACCATGATGCTGCAGCTCCTTTAAGGGTGTGCGGGAATAGTCTAGAAACTACATCTTCATACTCCCTAGCCCTTAACCCTTCTATTGCCAAATAAAAACTTTGCAAGTGGTCGTCTACTAGTATCTTTTCACTTGGGTCGAATTTGGGCAGCATCTTTACAAAGGCTTGAGGTAAATCATGTAACGGAGGTGTCAGGTTTAAAGGTGATCTAGCTCTCCAGGCAGGTGGTGGATTCGGTGGGTTGGGTGGTTGATTGGCGTTTATGCCTGCCATGAGTCTGGGTGGAGAGTGAGGAGGTGAGAAAATAGGAGTGTGAGCAGGAGAACTGTGAGGAGTATCTAGGCTTTCTTGATTCAAAGGCATTACAACTTCCTGTAGGGCTGTTTCTACAAGCTCTTCCCAATCCTCAACCAGCACTGAGTCTTCCAATATGGGACGGTCTTTCCTTTTATATTCTCTTCTGAGCAATTCAGGGATGATCGACAATCCTCCGATCTTTTGCACGTATGCCCTAGTGTGTCTTCTCAGATTATCAACAACCTCGTTGTCAACAAAAAACAAATGTTCTCTACCCCTTTCTTCCGGAATTGGATTATGAAGCCCACTGCTTTCTGAACTATTACCGGTGGAATAATCTCGGGAAAACGGGTTTCCTCTGCTAGCCATGCACTGGCGGCCCTCCTTCTAGCGCCAGAAACTATTGAGGCCTGGAAATTTGCAGGCAACAATAGCAAGGGATTCTCCCCAGTCAACGTTCCCAACTAGCCCGTGACTGTTTGGTATAGGGAATCCGTCCGGTTTGCGGTCTGGCTACCATAGGTCAAGTAACAAAAATTAAAGGGTTTACTGGTTACGGCCCGGTCCACCGTATATATTTTTGTATTTTTTGACTTAAAGTATGATATGCACATGCTTAATTAACCATGCAGGGTGATAAAGGATGCAAGGAGTAGTCACAACGTGATGCGCAGGTTCTTACCTCTCGTCTTAGAACTCATAAGCATCTAAATCACATATGCAGCAATAAAGTAAATTAACTATCTATCTATCTATCCCTGGGGAGCCAAATTGTGACTTATTTATGAGTAATGTGTATTGTGCATGTATTATAAAGAGAAATTACAGATAGCTGATATTCCTTCCTACAACACATGAACGATTAAAGATATTTAAACAATCAGATAGCCAATTGTTTTATGAACAGCATGCATTACTCATGGTGGTAATTTCACAGAATAAACTAGAAATCATTCAAACGAGAACATAGGCTCTAAGATTTAGAACAATCTCACAGTTAATGGACAAAAACTAGAAAAACGAAATAGTTCATCTTTCACCAATCCATAGCATAGCATTTGAACGTCCCACCAAACTTTCTCTGACAGGCAAACAATAATTCTTTATTGCAAAAAAAAAGTAGTTCTTCTTACAATATCTCTTTACATGTCTAACTGGGAAAAATCCCTTGTCAATTCTAACTTTCAAATATTTAAACTAACAGTAGACCGCTTGGGCTGCCCCCACACGTGTGACCTTTCGGTCCCTCAACACGTTTCAGATCCCTACTTTTATCTTTTCTGTGTGCACTCATGATCCGTTTAGTAACTGACATCTTTCAGGTCTATGCCTTTGTCACTACTGATCTTTGCCTTCTGCTTCGCTTGTCCTCCTTGCGATCCTGCCGGTTTCGGTTCGATCTTTGTCAAAAACTGTCCATCTATGCCTTCACGCCGTGGTCATCTCAACAGTCCCTTGAGTCCACCTGCAATAAATCAATGTGCATCATTCATTGTGATTGCATTCTAAAACAAAACGTCAAATTATATCAACCAAAATGGCTACTCAACAAGAAAGATCATGTGCATGACTGTTATAAGAACTTTCACAAACGCCAACGCCCCCACCTCGTCCACCCACGGGTTTGAAAGAAATCTTTGATGATGGAAAATGAAGAACTCATCGGCGGCTTAAGATGCTAACCTTGGTAGGGTAAACTCATTGACAGCCGCATAAGCGGGCCTTAACAGGAGACGGGTACTGCGGAAACACGTAGGCCTATCAGAATCGAAAGAGTTACGACCTAAGCTGTGGGCGGGAAAAATTTCCAATCGGAAGCCGAAAAGACAACGACATCGGAAGCCAAGTGCTTTGCACAGCCACAACGACGGAAGAGAAGAAGGTTACAGACATGCGACTAGAGGGCCGACACGCATCAGCGGGCGGAGTACTTATACATCGGGTGGCAAAACCACTAAGCTACCCGTCGAGACATCCGCATCGGCGCTTCGCAAGACTAATCGTCGGAGTGATAGCGGAATCAGGAGCCGCAACGGCGGAATCATAAATGGCGTGACCTTCCGTAATAGGCAAAAATCTGAATCGGAGGAGAAATCAACTAAAAGACCGGATAGCTAGTGCGTTTTGCGGCCGCAACGGCGGAAGCCCAAAATTCAAGGATCTACGAAAAACAAAGCGGGGTTTGAAAATTCAATCAATAGTCGAGGAGCTTCGTGATCTGCCGTCCGCAGTTGCGGAAAATGAAATAACAAGATGTTCCGACGCGAAACCGCAAAATCAGCCGATTGAGACAAATGCATCGAAGAAAGATATCGAAGCTAAAACTTGTTATTTTTCCGCAACGGCGGGAGCGCAAGCAAATGAACTTCCGATTCAAACACACTGAAAACGCATTCAAAGGCAATGATAAAGCTTAAACAAACAATGGATCATTTTTCATTTCGGGTAGCTAGCTGGTTTGGGAGCCGCAACGGCGGAAGAGAAAAGGCTACAACCTCCGATCAAATAAAATGCTAAGTGCTTAAAAACTTTGAAATTTAGCAACGGTTAAAACTGTTTCTCCTCCGAAACAGTTTCATGGATCAAAACGATTCAAAGCAACATTAAATCATGAGGGGGGACCAATTTTTTTTTTTAATTTGGGGAAAACAGTTGCAGCCACAACAGAACTCAAGATAAGATTGTGCACTTTACTAGTCCTTGTCATTTCAAATTTGGCACAAACATTTTGAGTCACCACCAGTGCATCAAACCATGACATGAGAGCTCTATACATGCAGCATGGATGACCAATTTCGTAATACTAAAAAAAGAAATTAGGAATGTTGTAAGGAACTATTTCACATATGAGAAATAATCGTATGCAAATTTTAAAATAATCAAGCAATTGAGACATTAAATTCTACTTATCCAAGTTAAGTAAAAAAACACTTAAGAAAATGAAGTAAATGAAAAAATTGCAACAATTTTGTATAGCACTACAAGGGTAAAGAAAATAAAGTTGTTAATTGTCTTAGTACACTAGAAGTTTACCTCAAAGCCATCTAATTCCTCAGAATGATTTCAATCACTTCGAGTTAATCCAAACCATTTGTTAGTGTTTTGGTGGAAGGAAATTTATATGAACTCGCCTAATGTAGTTACCCAAAGCACCATGCTTATATCCAATTATTTGTGAAATCCCATTAACAATTGCTTGACATGGTCAAATTAAATGGGGAACTTTCAAATGCCACATATGCTACATGTAAAACATGTATGGAAGAATCTAGGGCTCTCATTTCTTTTAAATTCTATAGGTATGTCCTTTTCACTGAATGGTCAATCCTTGTTAACATTAATGATTAAGGACACCATTAATAAATCACCTTTCGACAAAATCCATGCTCTTGTATTTGTTTGCTCACCCGTGGGGGTTTTTGTCCCATATCCACCTGTTTTTTTAACCATGGGGAATTTGTAACTCGTTGGGATTACCTGGGCTAGGCCCATGTTCAAATCTAGCGACTGCCACTATGAACCAGTTAACCACTCTTTTCACGTGGCATTGGGTACCACAAACCAATTTATTTAACCAAAGCGAAGGATGTCAATTACATACCTATTATTCTGTTGATGTTGCTTTTGCAACTTATGTGGCAGGTTTAGTCACTATGCATGCAACACTTGTTTAAGTATGTGATGTATTTTCAATGTAATAACAATCACATGTTTTCAAAAACTTATTACCAATGCTTTATTAAATTATGAAGGGTTTGCTTTGTAGTGTTCATGAATACCCATGGTCATAAGTTTTTAGTTGATAAGGTTTTAAGGTTTTGCCTGACTCTAAAGTGTTCAATGAAATGATTAATTGTCAAATGTTTGACGAAAGCTCTATTTGTCATTCTTTTGGTATCAATAATGATTTCAAGGTTGCCTTTCAAATTATAATTAAGTCCCTTTCTAGAAACACTTTATGTTTGTGGGTGAATTATGTAGTGTTGGTATTTGTTTTAAAGCAACAATTGGAAAAATTATAAGGGATTTCTATGGCCCAATGACATTCACTCTAGGAAGGAAAACATCTTAAGGATAAAAAATCCATTATTTGTTTGTTAATTATTCAATCCCTATTTCAGTGTTATGACTGTGTAGAGGAATGGTCAATCTTGGGGTGCCTTCAACCAGATCATATCCCATGCCTTTCCAAGATGAAGTAAAAAACAATTATTATGTTCTAAAGGATTCAAAGTCTTCTACTGATCTTAGTGGCTATATAGTGGAACAAGTCAAGGAGGTGTAACTGGTGAAGATCATGGCACCAAAGGTTGGTCATCTACATTCAATTTATGAAAAATATGTGATTATTTAAAGATTTAATGGGCATTAGCCTCATATAATGTCTTTGTACTAGTGGACCCACTCAAATTGGACAAAAAAATGGGAGATCTCTCTTTGTTACAAATGTTATTTATTGTTAATTTCTACAATCATGTTGACTATCATAAAGTGTTTGAGGAAGGTCCTTAGTTTTGGATAAGTGTGAGAATTTTTATAATTCTCTCTCTTCCCATGCTTTGATCCTAACTTTATGTTACTTAATTGAATACCAGTTTGGGTTTGTCTCCCCAATTTGCCATTACATTTTTGTTTTTTATTAGTTTTGGAGGATATTTGGAATGCTTTGGGAACTTACATAAAATCATATCATGAGCAATCCATAGCGATATTGTGCACATACACTTACATTTTCATTGAAATAGACCATAGTAAGAGTTTTCGAGACAAAATAGTTATGAAATAGAAATTGTTGAAATAGACCTAGGCATTGGTTAGAAGAATACTACATTCTAGTGTTGTATATGTTAGCATACAAGGACCTACAAGATACGTATCCCAATGCATGAGCTCATCCTCCCATGAAAAAAGGGATCAAACCAAAATAAAAAATCTAGAATTTTCCCATTTAACTGATGTTGAATAATGACAATGATCAAAACGAGGTAAAGCAACAATAAGAAGTATCGATTGGAGAACCCAATCCTTCTTCAAGGGATATAATTGAAAACATATATGCAAAGTTTTTTTCAAAAAAAAAAAATGTAACTAAAAACCCTCTAAAATATATTAATGATTTGATGTTAATTCTCTCTTTGAATGTGAGAGGGTTGGGCCATCCCTAAAAAAAAGGCTCTTAAGAGATTGGTTGAGTCTTGTCATCCACAGATTTTAATGATTTAATATTCCTTAATCCTTATTGTGTGGTGATGTAATTCTTCAAGATATGAAGTGTTTAATCCATGGCTGGAACTTTTCCCTTACATATGTAGTTGGTAGATTTTGAGGCCTCATTACCAGTTGGCAGAAGAATCTAATTTTATGTCTTAACAATTGGTCCATCCCTTTTGGATTGGAAAATGTTTTCTTCTACGTAGATTTTGGTTGGGATTTTACACTGATCAACATATATCTCCCTAATAACCACATACAAGATTTCTAGGATCATTTTTTCAGGATGGGGCATCACCGAGGAGACATACTTATCTTAGGTGGCAACCTCAGTTTCTCTCTGGGAGAACAAGAGGCCTGGGGAGATCACAGTCAATATGATCCATTGGTTGATTTTTTTGTACAAATTATTGAAGACGTGAACTTATTTGATCTCTCTCCAGTTGTTATGAGACCTACTTGGTACAATATGAGAGCTGATGAAAATATGATTGCAAAAAGGATCAACACGTTTTTAGAAGGTATCCTTCATGGTGTTCCTATGATTAAACAACGAGTGGGTGAAGGTGGTGAATCTGGCCACTTTCCTATCTTTATTGATCTTCAAGGTGACCAACAAAATCCTCCCAGCTCATTCAAATTTAACGCTCGGTGGCTAGATAATGAATAATATGTTTTGATGGTTAGAAGGGCTTGGAGGAATTATGATCCTAACCACTTATCCTCTGTGACTGTATAATTTCTTAATAACTTAAAATTGGTCAAATCTGTGACTATGAATTGGGTTGATGAGTACAAGAAACAACATGAAGCTGAGATGCTAAGAATCAAAGATCTTTTGTATGCATTCCTTGAACCACATCCTGATGGTTTTTCTTCTCTTGCTCATAAAATTGAGATAGGGGCTCTTGAATCAAACCGATAGAAGATTCTTAATGAATAGGAAGTTGTTATCCTACTGAAAAGCAAATCCATTTGGCTCTCAGAGGGTGATGATAATACAAAAAACTTTCATAAATTCTACAAGCACATACTAAGAACTAATGCTCTTTGGCACTTAGAGGATGATAATGGTAACATTATTTCAGGTTTTAAAGATTTGGCAAAGGCAAGGTTAGTCACTTCAAGCAGCTGTATCATGCATATGAGACAGTGACTATTAATGTTATGCTTAACTTCCTATTACATCACCCTTCCTTTGTCAATGAAGAACAAAATTGATCTCTTAATGAAATTGTTACATACGAGAACTTATGGAAGCCTTGCATGCTATGGATAATGATAAAAGCCTCGAACCTGATGGCTTTCCTGTTGAGTTTTTTATTAGTTTTTTGGGGCTCTTTAAAGATGATATCTTAGCAGTGGTTGAAGAGTCTAGGGTTAAAGGTAGGATCTTGGTAGCCTTTAATGCCACTTTTATTGTTCTTATACCTAAGTTGGACAATCCTACCTCTTTCGATTATTACATGCCTATTTCCATATGCAATTGCATTTATAAAATATTTGATAAAATTATAGCCAACAAAATAAGAGGTATTTTATCTATGGCTATGTTTGCTGGCCAATTCGCTTTTATGGAGAAGAGACAAATTCATGATGCTACTGAAAGTTGTTCATACACCAAAGATTAAGAATCTCTCAGCTATGATTATTAAAATTGATTTATCAAAAATCATATGACCATGTTGATTAGACTTTCCTTTTGCTAATGTTGACCCATATTAGTTTTGATCTACCTATGATCAACTAGATGATGTCTTGTGTCTAGTTTGTTTCTTTTATTTTCCTTATCAACGGATCTACGTCTCCTTTTTTTAAACTTGAGAAGGGACTGAGATAGGGATTCCCTCTTGCTCCCTTATTATTTATTCAGGCTGTGTAGGGTCTCAGCAGAGCTATTCGCCAAGCTAAATATCAAGGAAGGATCAAAGGCATAGTGTTCGGTGGTAATTTGGTTATTACCCACTTACTTTTTGTTGATGATATTTTTCTCTTCACTGATGGATCTCGAAGGGATATTTCCACTATTAAATCCATCATATCCTTATTCAGAAGCCACAAGTATGGTCTATAACGTTGTTAAACCATCCATCTCTTTTATGAACCTTGATAATGTTTCTATGGATTGGATCTTCTCTCAATTCAATTTTACTCTGATCGAAATTAACAATGGTATCAAATATATGGGTTTTATTATTAAGCCAAATGATTACCCTAAGAGAGATTGAACCGGGTGGTTAGTAATATCAAAGGAAATCTTAATTTATGGTGTAGATGGTAGATTAATTACGTTGAAGTCTGTTATGGAAGTTATTCTAGTTTACTAGGCCTCAATTGCCTATATCCTAGTTGGCACCATGGACAACATAAGGAAAATTTGCTTTAACCTTCTTTGGAGGGGATCTTAAAGCCAACTTGCCTTTCCATGGATTGTGTGGAAGAGACTTACCTTGCCCAAAGAAAAGGGAAGTTGGGGTCTCAATTATTATCCCAGTTTTTCCAGTGCTTTGGCTACTAAAGATATTTGGAGACTGATTTCTGGTGATGGTATGTGGGTTAATGTTATCAAATATAAGTATATTTACCCCCTAACTATCGAACAATGGATCAAAACTAGAGACAATTCTTATAGGAATGTGTCCATTATATGGAAATCCATTTTGAAAGCATATGATATTGTTGGTGATCGGTTATTATGGGACATTGGAAATGGTATGAAAATTAGGATTGGTCAAGACCCATGGCAGGGATGTACGACCGCTTACAGACTCCCAACTAATATTATTGATCTTTTGAATGCAAGTGGTATTATACTTCTATACTAGATTCTAGATCTTGACAGTTCTACTCCTTCCAGTCATAAGTGGAAGATTGTTGTTGAATTAGGTTTTACATGTGAGCACAATATTTTATGGGATCAATACACAAATGAATTATACATAGCACATGTTTATCTTAGTGATAAAGAAGACTCCTTAATTTGGTCTAAGAATGAATCCAGAGGAATATATCTACCAAGGTTGGGATACAATATTGTAAGAGTAGAAGAAGACCATCTTGTGCTCAACTGGTGGCGTTCTACTATTTGGGATTTAAATTGCCCCCTTAAAAACAAGCTCTTCTTTTGTCTCGCTTTAAACGAAAAAGTGTTGGTTTGGGATGAATTGATTACTTTTCTTGGTATTGGGCCAAACAGATGCTCGCTCTGCAGTGCAGATTTGGAATCAATTCCTCATCTATTTATGCACTGCCCATATATTGTCTCTACGTGGAAGCATGCAACTCAAGTATTTGGTATCCCCTTTAGGTGAAGAGGTGATGGTGTTATAGCAATGTGGGAGGAGTGGTTTCATGATCTTTCTTTTCAACATTATAAATCTCTACAAGTTCTGTTGATCTAGGGTGCATGGCTCACGAGGAATAAAGCAATTTTTCAAGATGTGTCCATCCGAACCTTTGTTTATGCTTCAAAAAGCATGGAAATCTTATAATATTTCCCTCAAATGAAGGAGTCGAATCAACACAGGATCATCAAGGATATCATAATTGTCAAATCTTTTGGCTGATATTTCCTTGATGGTGCCTCGCAATGGAGGCCTGCGATGGGAGGGGCAGTGAGTATTCTCTATTTATTTGGTGATAAATGGCTCAAATTTGCATCTAGCATTGGCAGGGCTTCAAACAATATGGCAGAACTCAAAGCTCTCCATCTTATTCTCCACTTGACTCATTCTAAAGGAGTTCATCACCTACAAATTTTTGGGGATTCACAGTGAGACATTGATTGGTCGAGGCTAAGAAGACCCATAAAAAATATTCACTTGAGACCTATTTATGAAGACATCTTGTGATATATGGGACTCTTCTCAAATATTTCCTTCAACCATGTTTTCATGGAGAATATGACGACTGATTCTCTCTCCAAATATGGGATTCTCATGGATGAATTCTCTTGGCGCTTGTGGGATGGTGTTGGAGCTATCGTAGTTGAACATGACCTTCAAGCTCAACCTTAATTGCGTTATGTTTGAGCTTTTTTGTACTTGATAGATATATATTATTTGCCCTTTTATTTGTAGCTCTTTTTCATGATTTAATGTGAGCTTAGCTCAACGATAGGCTACAACCTCTGTTTACAATGTGGTTCTTCTTAATAGAAAGAATTGCATTTTTTTTTCATGGTAAAAAATGATATAATTTTAATCTCTCCTATATAACATAGATACCAAGTTTATTAAAAAAAAATTGTACCTAAAAACTCTCTCTAAAATATATTAATAATATAATTTTCATCTTTCTCATTAAAAATTTATCTTTATCATTATCATATATATCATATTTTAAATATATTTTTTTCATTTTATAATAAAATAAATATTACTATTAAAAAAATAAATACTAAAATAGTATATCATAATATTAAACACCTCCCATGAAAAACACATAATCATGTAAACAAGAGCCATGTGGTGGCAATGTCCCCGACATTGCCACTAGCCTTGTGACTGTTATGAAGAAAAGTTTTTGCAATGAAAACACTTGTTGAAGGAGTTGTTTTTTTCTGCTTGATATCAAGCTAAATAATAATAGTTTAAAAGTTAAAATTGGACCATCAAAGCTTCATGACATGAGATAACTTAGATATGTTTTACAACTAAATAACTTAGATATGTTTGACAACTAATTTTATTAACTTAATAAACAAACAAGAGTTCTATATACATTTTAGTTCTAAGGTTGACAAAAAATAAACATAATATTTTTAATAGTAGAAATAACTTCAATTTGAATAATCGTTTAACATTTGTTTTTTAATTAATATAAAAATTAATTGATTTTATTAATTACATTTTCTTGAAAATTAAAAAACAATACGCTTTGATGTGCCTAGAAAAATCCAACTCTTGTACCTTGCAGTTTAAATGGATTAAAATAGAAGACACATAGGCTTAAATGGATCACAGTTATAACACATTAGAACTGGAAATTGGCCCAGGCCTAGACCTGTGTTTCCCGAAGTTCCCTAGAAAGGAGGGCATCGGGAAAAGTTTTCCATGGGGTCTCCCAGCCCCCAGAGTGTGGGAAGCATAGGGGGATACCCAAGCTTGGGAGACATGTCCACGTGGAACACTGTGTATATCATATTTAGTTGCTAAAAATTATTAAGATGACTGGATTATTAAAAAAATCTTTTGCACCCAATTTCCAAATGAATAGAATTTCTCTCATAATACTGTTAGTTATGCATTCTGGTTGAGAATTACATTAAGGATTGAAATCCAATGTCATGGAAAGGAAGAAAGAAAGAAATTGTATTGTCCAGGAATGTCCATGTAGATCAATGGGACTGAAAATAGTGTAGAAAAAGAACCCATAGAGACTAAAAAATGTAGCTCGACATTAAGACATTAATGCAATATGAGTAATGGAAACATAGTGGAAGGATGTAAACCCAGAGAGAGAAAAATGTTGAGATCCACCATAAGATGAATCCCAATCTCTTGGGTGTTGTCTTCAAATATAAACTCTTATCTTCACAGTTCAAATAGTAATGAAGTTTTCAAAGAGTTGATGTTAGTCTACAAATATCTTCCTGACATATTCTGTAAGAAAAATCGTAAGAGAACTTTATGTGGATTGATATTTTTACAATTCATAAAGGCTCTTCCTACAACTGACCTGCTTATGCTACAGGTGATGGCACATATGAAGATATTGTATTGCGCATTTAGAAACATACCTAACCCTTTGCATCGACAAACTTTAACAGTTCGCGTGTATGGGCTCTATGTTCAACTAGAGCTTGTTGCATGAGAACAATTTCTCTGAGGATATTCTTGCACATAAATGGAGGAACAACAAATTTAATTGTGTACTCACAATCACAAGCATTCTCTGATTCATTTATCCTTCTATCCTCGCTCTTTGCAGGTGCCATGGATTCAACAAGACTCCCACTTTCCCTGCTATCTTCTATTGCACCAATTGTAGATAGTGTATCAAGCTTCAACGTTGCATCCTCTCTTTGTACCTCAGCGTCGCCTTCTTCATTCATCTCCAAACTCTTGATCCTCGAGATATCTTAGCGAGTTCTTGAATTCTTCCAAATAAAAAAAATAGGCACATATTTCTTTACAAATGAATCTTCCGACTGCAAATGGCATGCAAATATGCTATTATGGCCATAAATTGTTTAAACTGACATAGATGAAAACTTAGTCAAATATTGATATGAATACAGTACTAAATGCTCTAAACTATAGGAATCCTAGTTGCAAAGAAAATGATCTATTTCCTTTAAAGCCCAAACGAAACACCTGCAAACCATGCAAATAGAGTTGAAACACTTGGAACTTAATAGCACTGAGAAGATGACAAATGTTTAAAAGATGGACGATTGAAATTAATTGAAATGAATGGTAACTTCTTAATAACTCATCAACAACAAAGTAGAGAATGCCACATAAATGAACTGAATATGCCTGGTACAAAAGCACAACCAGCATCAACTGCTTCGTACTAGTGATGTGACAGAGTTGACATATATGTGAATTATGACACCAAAGTTCAAGGCTCGCGCCGCTTGATAGTATTGTTATTTGAATAATTTTAATGTATTATTTTATAATAATGAGAATAATATTTATTTTTATAAAATACATTTCTACATTACATATTTTGATTACACATTTACAAAAGTTAGTATTTTAGTCATTTATATATTTAACTTCAAATCTATAGTCCCAAAGGATTAAATTATTTTAGAATCATACTCTATCTCCATTTCTATTCCAGCAGTCATTTCTCCATCCTCGCCTTCCTCTTCCTCTTCTACTTCATTGCTACTACCTGTTGTAGCCATGGCTTGCTCATGGGTCGTCAATTCCTTGGTAAAAGGATGAAGAAACTTCATTGGATGATTGGAGATTGTATATCTACAATTAATAATCAGGCTGTCAACTCTAAAAAGAAACACACGACATTTAGAATGGATGATATAAGCTCTAGTCGTTGACAATTTGAAACAGAAAATACATACTGGACGCAAGCGTGCAAGTTGTGCCACGATATTAGAATGGATGATATAAGCTCTAATCATTGACAATTTGAAACAAAAATACATATTGGTCGCAAGCGTGCAAGTTGTGCCAAGAGTAGAAAAATGCTTTATACCACTATAGATATGAGATTTCAAACACTTCTTTAGAAGATATATACAGACATGCTTCATTGAGCCCATATCAAAATTTCAAAATGCAGAAGATATATACAGACACGCTTGATATATATAGAAGATTTCAAAATGCTTTATAGAAAAATGTGTTATATGAGATATCCAACACTTGCGGGTCAGTGTTTCTTTTCCAGACCGTTCCTGTTACATTGAAAAATAGGAAGATACACACAAAAACTCAGATAGTATACTGCATTTTACTGTATTTAGAAAAAACCATTCCCAAAATTAATTTATTGAATGAATAGTCGATTGAAAGAGACAATCTTCATCCCTGGGTTAGATCGGTTGTGTGTTAAGCAGAAAGATATGGACATAATGATCCTGCAAGGTAAGGAACACTCAAAAAATGGTGCAATAACTTATAAAAGGAAACTCACCTAGATGTACCCTGATGGGTGGTTGGCTATTTCAGAAATGGTTGAGTCCTGGTAACTTTATTTTGTTGATTTGGAATTTTGTCTTTATCAACAGACATGAATAGTGAACAAAACATACCATGTCTTTTCCCTAGTCTCCCTTTATAAGAATTGTAGGTTGGATTTTGTGAGAAATTTTCTATGAAATTTAGTAGCAGTGAACCTTTTTAAGACGCGTGTGGATGAAATTTTCTAGGTTGAATTTTCAAGACGCTTGTAAATCACCACGTAGCATTATACATCTTTCAAAGGTAGGCAACATCATGCCACAACAACCATGAATTATTTTGGTTTCATTCGTGTAAAATAGTTAATAGAGCACTTAATAGCCTTGCAGGTTTGGAGGTTGGAAATATTCGATCGAATTTGTCAAAAGTTAATTTTTTTTAAGGCGCCACCAACAAGTACATCGCAACCATGAATCATCCTTCTTTGCTTGATCATATTTTGAATTTGTTCTAATGCGTGGTCTGCAAAGGGATAGACATTTAATGTGTTTCATTATCTTTATACACAAATCCGAAGTGATAATTATTGCCTAGGGTTAATGCACGATATTGGGATAGTATACTATTGTGAGTACACACAAACAAACCATTTTTTAACAAGGTGTAGCAACAATACTGCATATTCCCTGCCCCTAGGATTGTAAAACTTAGAGCAAGTTTAAGTTCGGGTAAATGAGGATTTTGCTAGAGAGGGTGTAGAGTTTTATTATTTTGGACTGCAATGTTCTTTGCAACAAAAGAACATTTGTTTATAATGAATGTGATAAACAACCCTAAATATTTAAGATGTTAATGTTTTCTTAAAGAAACAATTGAAGTAATTGATTCTTTGGGAATTTATGTGGGAATGAAATTTCAATGCAGCCAAATACTTTCTGACTTACCTTCTGCAAAAAGGGAACCAAAATTACTTTCAGCTTGTTCTTCACTTGACTGTTGACTTGAAAATAATATTGTGGATAGGAAAAATATTTGCTCACCTGCTCATAAAATCCATCACCTCTGCTTATTGAGAGAAACTTTGTTAACAAGAAGGAATTAAAATTATTGTTTTTTTGTTGTAAACCTCTATCTATGGAATCAAATTGACCTGTCTGTTATTTTAAATGGATGCATATACTAAATTTCAAGGAGATTCAACTAGGTTTAAATTTACTTAGCAAGAAATTGTAAGAATAAGAACCAAATGTAATTAAATTTAGTAAGCATGAAATTGTAAAACATTAGACAAATGTATATTTTATGGACGTCCTTGCATACACTCTCTCTACCACAATTTAAGCTTGCGAGATTGCTAATATAATATATATGAGAGATCCAATTTAAAATAATTTTTTATAATATATATTGAAATTGTTTTACATTCTTATTTGATTTACAGAGACTCATGTGAATTTTATTAAATGTGATGTAACAATATGGGAAGAGCGTTGTATCTAATATATATAAGAAAATCAATCACTGTTGTAGCAATGCGAGGTGTTGAGCATCTCAAAGTTCATATTTTGATAGAGGGTTGACGACTTGGGCTATGACCCCTACTCCGAGATGAAAGTCAGCTGCATAATATTCAAAACAAGAAGGTGGAATCACATATCCAAAGTTGAAACCCACAAAGCTTTCACAAAATGATGATGCAACATCTCCCTAATTCAATCTCACATTCATATCTCTTAGCACAATGTTCTCGCATGGGACACTGTCATTGCGTGCAAATCTAATTGCTACTTCTATTGCTGATGTTCCATTAATAGTATCGTACCAAACATCACTCACTTCCACCGATGATTGAACAAAATTTCAAGTCAGTAATTATGGGGGCTTTAAGTTTGAATCAGATATCTTAACGTCTTCAAAAAAAACACTCATATGTAGATAATTTCATTTTCCGTTATATAATTTTAAAGCTCTTAGCGACCACAAAGTATAAAGATAAATTAGGATAAAGAAGCTTCCAGTACCATAACCCATCCCACGTCACACATGTGGGCCAAGGACGGAATGTGAGCAGTGTAGGCCGACACGTTCAATCACACGTTTCATTTGATTTGATCAATGTGAAGTATTTTAAAAAAAACAGATGAGGTCCGGGGTAGCTTACACTTGAAAATCTATCTGAACATGTTGTATATGGATGAGAATACCTTCGACACAATGCCCGTGGGTCCAGCTTGTCACAGTCTATCCAGAGGGATATCAGTAGTTGAATTAAGAATTAGCGAATTCCTAACAGTAATGGTCGATGTTGATAGTTTATGCAAAGCGTAGAAAATAATTTTTGCCAAATTTGGATGGAATATGTTTCATGCAAACATTCTCCCTAAGCTTCTACATATTTATATTGAATTTCTTTTCCATAAAGTTGAAGGCGATTCAGTGGATTTGATTTTAAATTTAAAAGAAAAATTGTCGAAATAAAAAAGCTTCTCAGCAGTAGCTATGTCGAATTCTAATAGAATTCGCCTTCTATGACACTATTGGTCGGGCCGGGCCGATTTCATAAACATCAGTGAGTGAGGATATCAACGACTCCTCTAATTTGATATTTTTAAGAATTTAAACTAAATGAATAGAACTATCTATGAAACTCAAGCCTCGAACTGGAGTCAATTGCAATTATCGGTGAGACTCCTAGAACTACAGTACTGCTATAAGCATGCCTTATTATTATCAAGTTATTCTTTATCTTGTTAATTGATGTACAGCATGACGCAGCAAAAGAAGAATGTCAAGAAATAGTTTTTATAATAAATTGAGCAATTTTATTGTGATGTTATACCTGAGTAACAAACACTCCTCTGTGGATCAGCTTTGGGTGAACACTACTACTATGATACAGTCAGAATGGAGTACTATAGGAGGGGAAAAACTATATATATCCCATACAACACGCTATAAATTATGTTTTCTTGGACAACTCTTAATAGCATGGATACAGTCATGGAAGATAGAGGATCAATACTATCCAACACATACAATTTTCTTTGGAATGTCCATTCCTTATAAATATCCATCACATGCATAAATATTACATTCATTTAGGACACACTCCATTTATCCATGATCGAGACACCAATGTAGGAATGTATAAACTCGCTATCTATAAAGGATGGCTCTCCTATGCGAAGGTATCGGGGTGCCTATTGTCAGATGTAGTGACGATCGTCTCATGACAAGTGTGGGGAAATTTTTTATCATGCATAGGTATGTTAGTATGGATCTAGATGAACTAGTGTTTTCGCCTACCTCTCTTCCTGCTTTAATAGCAGGGATTTATGCCTACTGGAATATACACTTACTTCTCCTTACTGTATTGAGAGATTTATGGTTACCGGCTTCTAGGGGTAGTTGATTGGCAATTTGGATTGTCAAGATGGAAATGTTCATCAAGTGGTAGTTGTCCACTTATAGTTATCCGGCTCTCCTTTTTTTGGACTCATATACACCCTTCAGATTAAGGGGTGAATCGTTGGGAACATAATCCTTGGTGTTAGGATTATCTCCCCTATTCACTTGAGGGGAAGACCAAAGGTCATTGGTGAATAGACCAAGAGTCACTTTGGAAGACGAATCCAAGGAACATTCTCATGTATAAATTTACATTTAATTAATGAGAATAAGTGTGCTTTAAGGCCTATCTTTCTTTGTTTATGTGGATTCTCTTCTTGCATTTGGCTTGTCTTCAACCAATAATATATTTTCCCTTTTTAAGGCAACCTAACAAAAATAAATAATAATATAAAGAATCTCAAAACCTTTTGTGATTATTGCCTTTAACATTTCAAAAACTTTAACTGTTTTATGGTCAATAAGGTAAGTTTAACTCATGTTTCAAACAAGTAGAGTCATCTTCCAAGAATTTGATGGTGTGGGAATCTCTTCCCTTATGATTGTTCCCTTTTTCAAAAGCTTCAATTGTTTTATGAGGAAAAGGAAGTTCGCTTCATATTTCAAGAAGTGGAGTGTTCATCAAGATCTTTAATGCTTTAAAGGTGAACTTGCCTCCTCTCTTAACATGCGGAGGGATCATGACCATGCTATTAGGATTCTTCGCCATTCTATATATAGCCTTCTAAGAACATAGATTAATCATTCGTTAATAATTCTTTACTTAACTTTGAATCAAAGTGAGAAATTAGGGTTCTTCTATCATTTGTTGGGAGCCTGTATGCCTTTTTCCAATTTAAGTTCCTAAAGGACTTTCAGTTGATATTTTGACCTCTCGAATTGTTGACAAGATAAGTGAGTGCCCACCATATTTTCACTTCAATCAATGATTAGGTGAATGCGAATAATAAAACAAGCATTATTGTCGCAACAAACCTCAAGAAAATTGGCATGATGTATGATTTACTTTACTTTAATAAAAAGCAATTAATGGAAAGATATTTCTGATACACTGGAAGAGCATGGGCTTTTAACATGAACCCTAACTTTTATTATTAAGAATGCTCATGGTTTACATTTCTCTTGAAACAAGAAAGCGAACTATTAGTTCACTTTATGTCTACAATCTATGCCTTGTATGGCCTCCTCCAGTCTGTGTATCATATTTTTACACGACAGACACAATCAATAAACCTGAACCTACTATACTTCTCTCTGCAGTTGAAGAAAATGGAAGAGCAACTAGATAAAATGCAG
The DNA here is from genome assembly GCA_001517045.1 of Pseudotsuga menziesii. Lineage (NCBI taxonomy): Eukaryota > Viridiplantae > Streptophyta > Pinopsida > Pinales > Pinaceae > Pseudotsuga > Pseudotsuga menziesii. The sequence continues at coordinate 348,310 of LPNX010993138.1, forward strand.
CTGAAGAAAATGAAAGAGCATCTAGATAAAATGCCCCAAAACAATCTACTAAAGAAAGATTGAGAAGAGGCAATACACTGTCAATTCCCAAGAACGAAAGAAATGAAAAATAAGGTGTGAACCTAGAAATTAGGACTTCGCTAATGCATTTGCTGCACTGCCTACGCTTCTGATGCTTGCTTTGTGTAGGGTGCATTGCCTTTACTAGGTATACTGCCATTAAGAAAATGTTGTATCCCTATTTTGAACAAGTAAAAAGGGAAAGACGTCGAATCGTTCATCACTGTTCTTTGAGAAAATGAAGCATTAAAATTTCGTTATCCAACATCATTGATAATGAGCTCAAGGAGAGAACTGCATAAGGCTTCTCTGCTTACAAAACAAAATTCAACAACATCCTGGAAGCAACGTTTTATTTAAGTCCGAAAAAGTCAAAATAAAAGCAATAAAACCATAAATAAATAAAAGTAATAAAACCGTAAATTAATGGAGACCTTATTGATGTTAAACATCATCGCTTTCTTGACGTTCTTGTGCCTTTATACCTCCTGAGCTAGGGATCCTTCATCGCCTCCCATGATGAAAATGCTTTTTGAGGCTGAAATCACATACCCTGACTACAAATTAGAATAATGAGAACGAAGTCTTTGCTGACATTTAAAGGGATACCGAGGATATTACCGGATGCAAATTACTTAATTACTTACTTTCTGTGGCACATGAGCGTCGAATGCCCTAGTAATTTGTGATAGATAAACTCAGTTGCTTCTGAGCTTTGCAACTTTTCATCTATAACAATCGCCTATCTACAAGACCAAGCAAGCCTTATTGACGTTCAAAGAAAAGGTATTTCATAATCTTTATTTTATATATTTCTAAATAGTGTACTGCGTATTTACCTTGCCTTCAGTGAGTAGCACTATATCTTGCGTATATTTACCTTGCCTTCTGTGAGCAGCACTATATCCTGGTAACTTCGCTATGAAGAATTTTGCGAAGACAGTAATATCCATTATTTAGTGAAAAAAGCACTTACCTACGCCTTCAACGCCAAAAACAGAGTCATCGGATGATCCCACTCTGCTTTGAGAACAGCTGCACATTTCAGAACACTTTCCAAGTGCATGGTGGTTGCAACTTGCATGCATGAGATATGTCAGATGGTGTTTTATGCACGAGCTGTACAAAAGGAGCTACTTGTAACTTGCCAGAGCTGTACCCTGAACTGCCTGCATTTAATATGTCAGAGATGTCAATATAGGCAGAATAAAAAGGTGTTTCTATAATAAAACTTGTAAAAACCAATTGATATTTAGATAAAATCATAGCATAAAAACCTGTGTTTGCTATGGCACCACTACTAAAATCCAAACGATAACATAATTCATGCTTGTAGGGAATAATAATTATCACAATGCTTGCTTACATCAGCTCGCCGCCGGGTCTTGGGACACAAAATCCCATACTGACGTCACCCACACAGAACCAATAAAAGGCAAGTTAAATCAAAATTTAAAAAATGTCAAAAAGAAAAATTATTCCAAACTATAGCAAAAACATTTAAAAACCCAAAAAATTGAATCTACCTCTTGAATTAATCTACCTACGTGAATCATATATATCCCCTGTCAGGGACATAACAATCACCTATAT
>LPNX010993138.1:350617-385689 GCA_001517045.1 Pseudotsuga menziesii
CATCTTGAGCAACTGGAGTTGTTCCTATTCTTTAATTTTACAAAAGTAGAATAGACTTTGATGAACTGCTTATTCAATATTATGCAAAAAAACATGATCTAAACCAGTTTAGTTTAGTTTGCCTGGAAAGTGCCTCTCTAACTGGGTGAATGTGTCTTTCTCCATCCTCCAAACTGCTTGAGCTGGTTTATCCTGTACTTGACTTCCTTGGTTCAAAAGCATTGAATTTTTAACATCTGCCTGTCTACGGTCACGTACTCCTCTACTAGTCCTCCAGATCGATGTCATATTACCTTGCTCATTGCCGATTCCCATTGGATGAAGGTTTCTGCATGGTCTCTGTATTTCGCGTTGTTGATTGAAATTCCCTATATTTCTAGGACATCCTGTGTCCCACTCAATCCAATCGTGCCCTCCACTCAATTTCGACTCTTGCACATTATTTTCCTCTCCGAAATAATTCTCCCGATCCTGTTTAAACATAGATATAATATAATGCTGGCGATAGAAGATATTCTCCCAATTCAGAGTCAGCGCACAGGCAGAGAGAGAACCTGAGACGTGGTTCCTGTATTCATAATGATAACATGGAGAGGGTGCATAGAGCATAGGAATGAGGAAGAGAGCCCACACGTCCAGCTGAGATATGTTGGGACTGCTAATAAGTGGCAAAAAAAACATAAAACTTATGAAACCAATTCGAATTGAGGAGGATCTGCATGACCTGCCAAAGGATCATTGAGCATGAAAAGCATTATGTATATATTATGAAGAATAAACCATGCCATGTCATGGCATACTGTAAGATATCCCATTCTGGTTCTTAGGGGATATGTTTGTAGCTTGTCTCTTCTCCGTTTAAAATTATTGAACCTTGCGAGAGAGAGGCCCCCTTGTTTGCCATTGTGTCTGCTTTGGCGTTGTTTTCTCTTAAAATATGATAGAAGTCTATGTTCTCAGGAAGATGAAGCTGTAAGATCCTATTGTGCAACCTTCTGCATTTTATGGATCCTGTAGGATAGCCTGTTTTCATTTTGAGGATCAATTGGTGAGAATCCCCCAAGATTATCAGCCTTGTGATGGTTTTTGCATCTATCATCTCCAACCCTTGAAAGAGAGCCAGCCACTCAGCCTCATTATTAGTCTTGCTCCCCAATCCCCAGGCAAGGAATTGATTATTTGTCCTCTTGGATTCAAAATAAGACCCCCTGCACTTGCCTTCCCTGGGTTTCCTTTTGAAGCACCATCAAAGAATAAAGAATAGGAGTTCTGATCTTTAATCCATCGTAAGAGATCATCATAGTTTTTTCTTAACTCCCATGACTGCCTGCTGTTGTAGCTTTTGGATTGAGGGGAACTCCTTTGAAAGAAAATGCTGCACCACTTGGCCACATGAGCTGGGATACCCTCTGTATCTGGAAATCCCAATCCTCTTGTTGCTAATTTTTCAGCATTCATCCCAATTATCTTTGCAACTGTCTGGTTGATAATAACCTTCTCTCCCTTGAATATTGATCTATTCCTTGCCAACCAGATTTGCCAACATATGTTCTTAGGAATGACATTCCACAGCCTCTTTAAAATGGGATTTTTCCTGAGATTTTATGGAAAAAGTCTGTTCCAGACTATTAAAAGTTGTTCAAGGGAGTCTGGGGGTTTGAAAAGGACACAAACCTTATGCAAGATGGCCCTCCAAATTTGAAGAGCGACTTTGCATTGGAGAAAGAGGTGTGTGGCGGTTTCCAAGTCTGCATTACAAAGGGCACATATGGAGGGGCCTTCTATACCTCTTTTGGTGAGATTATATGCCGTTAGAAGTTTGTTGTGCATTAGCAGCCATATAAAACAATTGACTTTTGGAATTCAATTTGGATTCCAAACCTTCTTCCAGAGATTTGCTGAAGCGATGACCAAATTTGTTTCGAGGAGTTTGTATCCTTCTTTGACTGTATAAATACCATTACTACCCCACCCAATGGAATATTTTGAGCTTTTACTGATGGGGGCCATGCCATGGAGAAGAGGAAGTGAAATATCAAAGGCTTGTTTCAGATGATCGGGAGGTTGCAGCAACTTCCAGCCAATCCATTTTCCTTTCCTATCCTAGGTGGAGAGATCATATAGTGTAACGAAACCATTGTCGATTGCCCAATTGGAGAGGTCCTCCATGTGGGGGAGAGAAGATATGGGGGGGTTACCAAGAACTCTATCACCCCAAACCTTGATCTTCTTACCATTACCAGGAACCCAGTAGAATTCAGATTGAATTAACTTTAGAGAAGATTTGCAGAGCTGCCAAGTTGATGTGCCTTGCCCATCCCAAGGATGACAAAGAACTATGGAACGTGGCTTCCTTATATATTTTTTCCTGATGACCTCTTTCCACCAATCCCTACTTCCAGAAACTATTCTCCATACCAGCTTAGCTCCTAGTGCTTTATTCATCTGCTCCAGATCTCTAATGCCCAATCCCCCATTTTATTTTGGGGCCTTAACCACATCCCATTTAACGAGGTGGAATTTTTTAGATTGAACTTTGCCTCCCTGCCAGAGGAACTTTCTTATTTCCATACTGATGTTGTTTGTGATCATCTTGGGGGCGAGTACCATTGAGCTGATATATATGGGATAGGTGGACAAAATTGACTGTATGAGAGTGGATTTCCCTACAATATTGAGCCAGTGCCTACCAATAAAGAGAATCTTGTTTTTTACTTTTTGTATCACTGGTCTCCACATGGTCGATGAGAAAGATTTTTTAGTGATTGGTATTCCCAGGTAGTTGAAGTGTGTCCAATCGAGATTGAATTTAATGTTGAGGATTTGGGAGATATCTCTGAGGCTGTTGACATTGCTGTGCCACCCATAAATTTGGCATTTATCCAGATTCGCCTTGCTACCTGAGGAAAGGAGGAAAAGATTGAGACCGTTGGAAACTCCTAGCTATTTGAGTGGATGCCCTCCCCAACAAGATGAAGTCATCACCGAAGAGTGCATGATTAATGGGATGAATCCCTATTTTGAAGGAGAGTCCTCGAACCATTCCCTCCTCAAGCAGTCTGTTGAGTCTTCTGCTCATAGAATCTCCCACTAAAATGTAAAGAAACGGGGACAGAGGGCAGCCCTGCCTTATCCCTCTTTTGGATTTGAAGAAATCAAAGGATCTTCTGTTAACTAGAGGAGCTATCAAGGGGGAGCTTATGCAGGCTTGTATTTGTTTGACAAAGATGGGAGGGAAACCAAACTTTTCCAAAACCAGAAAGATAAAATCATGTCTTAGTCTATCAAAGGCATTGGCCAAATTAAGTTTAATGGCCATTCTGGACTCCCTCTTTTTCAGACTGGAGTGAATTACTTCTTGGACTAGCAGTATGTTATCACTTATGTGACGACCGGCTATGAATCCTCCCTGGTTTGGTGAGATTAAGGTGGGGATAATAGTTTTCAGCCTGAGAGATAGGACTTTGAAGAAAATTTTGTATGAGGCATTATAGAGAGAAATAGGTCTGAAACGTTTAATAGAGGTGGGATTGGGCTCCTTGGGGATTAAGGCCAAGAAGGTGGAGTTTGTTGCACCTCCCTTCCTTCCTTTGGACATCCATGAAATGAGGCGAATCAGATCTTTTATAATGAAGTGCCAACACATTCTATAAAAACAAATTGGAAATCCATCAGGCCCGGGGGCTTTGTCCGGATGGAGGGACCAAATGGCCTTCTTAATCTCTTCTTCATAAATGGGGGCTTCTAAGACTTCTATATCCTCAGGCTTGATTAGTTGGGGAATGTCTTTGACCATTTCCGCCATATCCTCTTGAGAGACTTCCTCTTCATTATTATACAGATTTTCAAAAAAACCCCTTACCTCATTAATGATCTCGACCTGGTCTATGGTAGAAGTTCCGTCATCCTTTTTGAGCTCCCTTATGGTGTTCCTACATTGCCTTTCCTTGCACTGATTTTGAAAAACTTTTGTATTATGGTCTTCGCTGATTAACCATAGGTTCCTAGACTGCAACCTTGAACTTTCCTCCTCCTGCCTGAGTGTGGTTTGCAAAACTTTTTCAAGCTCTATTTCCTGGATCATTAATTCCTTGGTGACTTCTCTTTGCTCCATGTTTCCTTGCAATGTTTCCATCTGCTTGATTAGATCTAGCTTTCTGATCTTGGGCTCCTGGTAGTGCTTCGTCACCCATTGCTTAAGGGCAGTTTTAACACGCTTTAATTTTTGCTCCCATATGTAGGTCGAGAATCCCGATATAAAACAACTCCAAGTATTATAGATGATGTCAGAGACACCTTCCGATTCCATCAAGAGGTGATTAAATCGAAAAGGAAGAGGTCCCAGCTTCCCCACAGAAGATAGAAATAAGCAAATTGATTTATGATCCGAGACAGGCGAGCAAAGCAGCTTTGATTCTGGAATTGCCAAATTCTTTAGAAGGCGAGGGCTAACCAGCACCTTGTCAAGCCTAGCAGCAATGTGTCCCGGTCCTATCCTTTTGTTATTCCAAGTGAATTTACCATTTTTTGGCTTGATATCTATCAGACCCCCAAAGGAAATCAGGTCATCCAACCTCTCTCCAAATGGATCTCTGACTTTGGTGCCTCCCTTGCGCTCTTTGGCTGATATAGTAACATTGAAGTCTCCCGTAATTATACAGGGACATTGCTTTTTCCATGAACATTTGTCTTCTAGGGAGTTCCAGAAAGAATCTTTCTGAGCCTGAGTGGTAGGGCCATAAATGTTCCCCACCCAGATAGTTTCCTTGCTTTCCTTATCTTCAAGTTCCATAAAGAGCCAGTTCTTATTTTCTATTGTTGAACGCATTGTGAATTTGTCCTTGTCCCACCATGGGAGGATGCCTCGTGATGCCCCTGTCGCACTCACTGCTTTTCCTTCACCTTTTGGCTAGATTTTCTTTATTGATGAAAGACTGTCTTCTGCAGTCTTTTTTGTCTCTTGGATGAGGAGGATGGAGTTGGCTTCCATTGTTTTTATTCTTTTAACAACTTCTATTTTTTGATTTCCTCCCAGTCCTCGACAATTCCAAGAGACCAGCTTCATTATTTCCTATGTTGATGGAGCGCCCTCTCCTTTTCCTTTTTTTCTTCTTCAGGGGTGAGAAGGTATTTATTCGCCTGAGGATTTCTTACCAAAAAATCTAGGTTGGACTGTTTTCCTGCTGCTCTTTCCCTTGCTGCTTCTTGTTCTCTGAGAGTTTTATTGAATCTTCTTCCTTTTTTACATTGCGGCTTTGGTTCTTCATTGGAGTTTTTTGAGACTTCTTCTGATGTTGCCCTTGTCTTAGACTGGGTTCAAATACCTCCATTATTAGCATAGGAATCAGGTCTTGCTTCTGTATGAGTTCGAGCCGGAGGGCTCTGAACTAGCTGCTCTTCCAGATCGTGAGGAGGTGAAACATTTGGGGCTTCAACCTCTTGCAAGGTGTTTGTCTCTTCCCCCACCACGAGTTCCCCTTCTTCTTTTTCCTCATCAGCTATGACTTGAAACTTATTTCCGATTGCATTCTTTGTCGAGGTGGTTTGAGATTGCGATGGGGCTGCTCTTGCTCCCTTTCTTTTACTTGCTACGTTCCATCCTTCTTCAGGGTTGGCTTTTTCTGGCTTTTTTGGGCAAGACTTGGCAAAATGCCCATATCCGTGGCAATACTTGCATTTGAAAGGTATCTGCTCGTAGTCCACGGTCTGCATGTGATTCCACCTGTCTATTGACAAGTTGATGGCTTCTGAAAGCCCTTTCTCCAGGTTGACTTCGACACAAATCCTTGCGCATGAGAACATGGGGTCTTTTGGCTTTGATTTGTCTATGTATTTCCCTAGGGTATTGCCTATTGCGCAAAAGTCTTCATCATTCCAACAATGTAGTGGCAGATGGGGTAGCTTCACCCATACTGGCACTGCCTTAGGGATGTCTTTTACAGGGTCAAAGGAGAGGTCCCATTTGTTAAGATACATCCCTCTCGACCCCATAAAATATGGCCCATTTCTGAAGATAAGATCCCGATCCTCTTTTTTTTCAAATATGAAGGCAAAGTACCCTTTGCCGCAGAATATTTGTTGCACTTCCCCTTGGATGAGCGCTCTCTAGTTTTTATTGAGCCATACTTCCACATATCTGGGAGAGGGCCACATTCCTGTGAATAAACCTATCAACCCTTTTTCTGATAAGGTAACAACCTTCCTCTTTGTGGCCGTAGAGGAAAGCTTGACACTCGGGACTTCAGATCTCTTAACAAAACGTGAGGAGGCAGAAATGTTGGACGACAAGGGGATAGTGGAAACAACGATCCTTTGGAAGCACTCATCGAAGTCCTCTGGATCAGGGTCCAGGGGGGGATCCATAGTGCCTTGCAGCCAAGACCACCTGCGTAGGCTAGATGACGACGCGAAGGTATTTAGAGCTCGCCGTAGGTTTTCAGAGCTTGTTGTCTTGGCTTTTTTACATCTTTATATTAAATGTTTAAAAGTGCATGTATGTTACAATTTAGTGGTAATCAAAACTATAAACATAACATATAACAATCACCTATATTAAGATGTGAAACATCTCCTTTCTTTTTTAGTCACTACGATGCATATTTTATTTGTAACATTTTTAGTGTCTTGTGATAAACTCTTTTACTAGTTCTAGCACAAGGGACTTCAAAACTAGACTTCAAAATATTCTAACACATGCATGGACAAACCTAATATTTTTTTTTACCTTGAAAAGACCATACATCAAGAAAGGAAAGGAAATATTTTGTTTTGTGAAATAGTCCAATAACTATAAATCTTTTTGTACAAAAGGAATTTTTATTATTATTTTGAATATTATTTATACTAAAAAATAAAAATTATTATTAAAGATAATTCAAATAATGGATAATGAATATAAAGTATAATAAAAGATAATTCAAATATATATAAATGTTTTTCAAAATTATTTAAAAAACATTATATATAATTTTTTTTTATTTAAAAAAAAACTATTTTATAAGAAAAGAAATATATATGAAATGTTAGAATATATAGTTTATTTTATTTTTTACTTAATATATATATTTAATACAACATTTATAACACAACATCTATAGATATATTGAAAAGAGGTTGGATGAAATTCAACAAAAAGATATAAAATTTATTCAAAGCATGAAAATGATTATCAAAGTCAAGGTATAAATCCATATAGCACTTAATTATAGTCATTATGAGCATGAAACTTATATTCCAAAAAACAAAATTGCTTAAAATACTATAAATTTTGACATATTGTTCAAGTAATAAAAGACAACAAAATTGCATTAAGAAAACTAGTCACTGAAATCATTTTTGGAATCAAGCTCCTTAGTAGGAGTAACTTCAGCTTCATAGTCAAAATCCGAGTTAGAAGAATTATATGTGCCAACAGAAGAAGATGTACCAAGCTCATATTCAACCATAACTGTGTCTGCATCCAGATCCAAGCTTTCATTAACAGGATCCTAGGACTCAAATTCTGAATCTTTACCACTGTCATCAACATCATCACTAACATCATCTACATCCACCTGAGTCTTCTGAAGAAACTCAACACTATTAAGAACATGGGAAACAACAAGAATGTTATTCACCAAACTGGAAATAATATGCACAGGTTGAGTCATTGAAAAACCAGCCCCATAACGACTAGCCAAGTCTTCATCAACCTTGGAACCTTTACCACGCAGAAGCTCTTCATGATTCTCTATCAAATTACCATGCTCACGAACATCCGAAATTGTATACTGAAGCTTGGAATCAAAGGCCCTAACCTCATTATGAAGAGAGTTAAACAGATTATCAATTACATAATGGATTTGAGAATAAAAAGTCTTAAATCTTTCCAATTTTCGATTAACTTTAGGAAAATTCAAAAGAATATGCTTCACAAATCCCTTCATGCCCTCCATTTGATATTTTAACTCCATAAGTTGAGATTGAAAATCAAGCATTCCATCCTCAATGACAAAAAGTTGCCCAACAAGATCTTTCATATTCTTAGAAATATCCATGTTTAAAAAACCCTTGCAAATAATCCTTCCCTAGGAAGCATAGAAGAAACACAAGGAGTACCCATAAAGGTTTCAAACTAAGACCAATTTTAGTAAGCCATATTCAAAGAAATCTATGAAAGTGCCAAACGACAACCCACAACGACCAATCCAACACATAATAATGCTATTCTCAAAAGTCCAAAGAAATAATCCTTCATAAATATAACGACTACTATACTGACAGAAAATCCCTAAATACCCAAATTGAAAACCAAAAGTAAGGCCTAGAGGATTGAAAAAAAACCTGTAAATACCAGTGAAGATTGCTAGTTGCATCAAATCCACCACCTCCCCGCTCAAAGGAGAAGGCGATGATATCCAGAGTAATGCTCACCACCATTCCAAAGTCAAGAAGTTTCTAGAAATCACCAACAAACTGTTGCAGACGACACAAAGAGATCACAAAGGGAATGAGCCACAAACAATAACAAAGGGTGAGATTATTCAAATCCTTAAAGACACTGTCAACACAAATAATGCGCCAAATTGGAGTGCAAGTCGAGAATGCTAAGACAAAACAATTGTCCAACATGCCATCACATAGAGAATATAACCACTGCCAAAATGAATAGAAGAAAATCATTAAAGAAGGTAAATAAGAATTGTAGGATAATCACATTCTTTATACCCCCCCCTAGGGAGTTGAGGAGCACTATTAGCCAAAACATCCGCCATAGAATTTAGGTATCTATTGACATGAAAGAATTGAAGAGAGTGGAAAAGAGGAAGGAGACTAAGAATCCGATTGTGAAGGCAGCCAGAGATTTGAACTGATATTTATTTTCCTCGTCTAGTTTGTGAGAGAACTAGCAAGGAGTTTGTGATCACTGTTAGAGAACGAACATTCATAGCAAGAGACAACTTCAATCCAAAAAACATCACATATCTCCCAGCTTGATTATTGGTTCTCATGCCCAAACCACACTCATAGGTTTTAACAATATTTCCTCAAGGGTAAAAAAGAACCCCTCGCATCTGACACCCCTTTTTCTTAATATTATTAAGAACTTCTATACATAAGTGTTCTTCCATGCATATGAGTTTAGTTTGACTTATATTCAAGCTTTCATTTAAAAGAGAATCAACCAAGGTATTAAATTTTCGATATACATGTACACATGCTTATAAAAGACATGAACAAATTGTTGCGAGAACACCTTCAAATATCGAGCAAAGCATAAATATCAACATTAAAAATTACATACTCATTAACTATTCATTTTATAACCATTAGAGAGTTGCCAAGAATAAGTGATCCTTACAAGCCAACATCATAAATGATTGTTACATAAAGTAATTAAAGTTATTTGTTCTTATGTTAACATTTGCTTTAAATTTAGTGAAGTGTGAATAAGAAAAGTATTAAACCCCTGCTTATTACTAATATAATTAATTTATCTATTTACTTAATTTTTTATAAAGTATAAATTTAATCTTTAACAAATTCTATAAAAAAAATTTGCTCTAAAATTTTGTAAAATTTATAGTTATTTACCCTTAAACAATATAAAATTGTATACGAATTAAAAAATACAATTTGATAAACTTTATAACTTTGACTTTAAAACCAACCTTTTAAACCATCCGAATGCCTTAACCACTCCATATATTTGAAAAATTGGTCCAACTCACACCATATCTCCACACTTTAACTTACTATTCAAAAGGAATAAATGAGAAATGTTTTAACCAAAAAAAGAATAAACATATAATATACTTATTCCCTTTTATGTCCCTTTTCAAAATCTTGGTCTTATTCACCGTATATAGACACTTTGTTCTTTTTAATTCTTTATTTATTAGATTTTTTCACTATTGACTCATCATACCACCCAACAAACTTATTTTTTCATCCAAACTATTTTTGTTAAAACTTTACTGCGTAAACCTCTTCATTAAAAGTTAACAACTAAGCAATTTGCTCATCACCATACACATTCTATTTTTTTTTGCATGTTTTATATATATTTTTTTTCCAAAGAAAAAATTCGTAAATATTTTATTCACATTCAGAAATAGCCCCATAGGTTCATTGTACAAAAAACCAACTATGAAGTTGACATTACATTCAGATCCTTGCCTCATAAAGAGCACAATGTACCATTACCATATCCAAAATCTGACCCAACTATAAAGTTGTCATTACATACAATAAAATTGCCTCATGAAGAGCATACTATACCATTACTTGTCAGCAGAAAAAAGATCAAGCTTGTATTAACAGCCATTCAGCAATCAGTCTGATCATAGCAGACTTTTTTCATCATTCCTGATCATCATTCAGGTCAGATAAACTGTGAATCGAAGGTAATCACAAGCAAATAGACCAGAGCAAAACTAGCTAGCTGAAGTAGTCTCAACATGAATAATAAAACATAACCATAATAACTGAAATCAAATGCTGATAAAAAATCCAGCAACTAAATTGGCCATTTCCATGCCATTCAGTGTTTCGAAGAAAGTTCATATCCAATTCAAAGCGCAAGAGGCCATCAGCCCGCATGTCATGCTCTCGGTATTTTTGCTTCTAAATCACCAAAGAGGCAAAATGAAACATTTTAATTTCAACTAAAGCATCATATATCAAGGATGGAATCAAATTTTTTTTGCATGGTACATGACTACCCTGACTGTTAAAAAACGCATCAACATATTTTTATAAATACATTCTGAAATATTAATTAAAAAATTATTTATAATATTAATTACATTCTCAATAGAAACTAACCACAGGATAAAACATAGTAGTTGCTGTAAGCTTCCAACTATCAAATACTTCATCACAATGCAATTGACTTAATGACAAGCCCCTTTGAAATCGAAAATTTGGATTCAGATTAGTCCTCCGCTAAGTTGCAATAATTTTTCCCTCTTTTTCCTGTGTGGGGGAATTTCAGAGAGAACGGAAGAGGATGCATTAAACTAAACCCTTGGAAGTACAGCCGTCAAACTTCTCTTTCGTTTTCTAGCGGGATTTCCACGCATTCTTAGACAGTTCCCTGTTTTAATTCCCCAGCTTCCCATTTAATTTCCGCGTCGGGCTTCCTCTCCACCATCATGTTCTGAAAGCCCTTTCTTCTGGTTGCTGTTTTTTTTTGGTTTCAACCTCAATGGCTTCCGCGGACGAATCAAAAGCGATAGCGGTATGAATTCTCTTAAATTTTCCCGGATATTTTTGAGCACCGCAATGAATTTTTTCAGTCTTCACGAGCTTGTATTAATGGTGTAAACCCTTACAGGATGCCAAAGTTTTGATGGTCGGTGCCGGAGGCATTGGATGCGAGCTTCTCAAAACCCTCGCACTTACGGGCTTCAAAGAAGTCCATGTTGTGAGTTCATATCTCTTACTACTTGAAAATTCTGGGGACTGTTGATTTATGCTTTCAGGCTCAGCGTAGTTTGAATTTTTTTTCTTCTGTTGCAGCTTTAAATTACAATGAATAAAACTAATATGAAACTTGCCCTACAATTGCCCAACCGAGACGGGCCGAAGGCAACGGCTCTAGCATTTTGGGGAAAGTCGAGCATCATAGCTCTGTTCAATGGATTGTACTGACTTCCACCAAATTGCCACCGACACTATTTTCCTTATGAATACACAGTGGGAATTATTCTTATTTTTTGTTGTTGTTGTTATTGCAAAAATGTTCTATAATAAATTGAAAGGCCTCGCCTGAACAAATTCAGTTAGATAAGTGACGTTACTTTCGCTTAGGTAAGACCACGCTTTTGCGTAGGCAAGTTCTTACCTTTTCCATATTTGAGGCACTTACCTTCGATATGCCCAGGCAACTAGCGCCTGGACCTCCGTGCTACCAGAAACGAAAACAGGAAATGAAACAGCAGAACGACAATGAAACGAGAAACAGGCCAGAGAGTGTCGGGATAAGAAACCGTGCCATTCCACCATGCATATTATGCACAGGAATGATAAGTTAGTGAGTCTAAATCTATTGAAGCCTCAAAATAGTCCACAAATGCAATATCACTGTTTTAAGTCAAATTACGTTCACGCCACAGTGCACGTGTGTTTCTTTTTGCCTTTTCTTTTAAAATTTTATGGCTGTTTTTTTTCTTCTTTAAAATTCTGCTATAAGCAGGGAAGCGCTGTTTCTTGGCCATTTCTTGGAGAAATAGATGGTGGGGTACCGTTACTGGTAAGTAGGTAGGACCTTGTCATGTTTGAGGGTCTCTGAAGGGAAGGACATCTCAGGAGGCACTCTTGAGAGATTGTTGTGGCTTACCAAAGCCTAGCGAAGCAAAGGTCACTTACCTGAGCTGCTGAGCATATCAAGCGAAAGCAATGTCATTTACCTGAGAACAGCGAGTGCGGGGAAGGTCATTTTCCTAAGCATAGCGAGTCAATGTAAGGTCATTAATTTGAGCATCGGAATGAAGGTAAGGTCATTTACCTGAGCTAAAAGGTTGAAGATTATGCCTGATCATATTTTTCTTTTTCTCCTTGAAAGTGCTTCCTATAAAGTGTAGAAGCATTACAATAGGCCTGAATACATCAGACATTACAAGCGACCTGTTTACGGGGCGAGATGACTCTTAAAGTGTAAACCATCAGTCACAAACGATTTTGCTCTATAAAACTGCAGCGATAGGTGGGTACTCATCTGTCAATGTTGCCCAGGGCATATACTTGGCCCCAACTACTTATTTGCGCTTCCATGGGGATTGAACCTTGATGGGTTAGCTTGACACGCTGTTGCCTTTAGTGCTGAACCATGACTCCATTGTGTTGAGTTTTTAGGCTAGTTTGGATCTTTAAACTTTATTTTAATTTTCATCATAACATAACCATAATATCAATCATATATACAGAACATTACTTGTCCATTTATAGCAGAAATGAACTGCATAAGTAAGCAATAGATGCATAACAGATATCACACAGGAGACACAGCATTTTTACCCTGGGAAACCCTTAGTTCATCAAGGGAGAGAAACCCAGCAACTTTTAAGTTTTCACTATAAATATAGATTCAATAAGTACAAGTTTAACCATGAACAAACCCTTTAACACAAGGGTAGAAAAACTTTGTTACCAGAAACGGGACGGGGACTTGTGTTTTGTTGAGAAAAAAGCTCAGAAACGAGAATGGGATAAAAAATGCTGTTGTATGTGGGCGTTCTTGTTTCCACAGTCAAGAAACCGTATTTTCAGAAACAACTCGTTTTTGGACTTGTTTTTCCAAAAAAACGTTTCTCTGTTTCTGCATTTTTAAAGCTGCAAAAAAAAGTCATTTTGGGTAATATCACTAAAACTGTAAATGGTAACCTATGTTTGGTTGGAATAAATTATTGTCTAATAAAAATAAAATGCTTGCTGTAAAATTGAGTTATAATTCTAAATAAAATTGTTCTACAAGAAGATGACATATTCAATTTAAAAAAAATTCAAAATATTTAGCCATAAACATTAATGTGGATAAGGTTTGGATATTTCAAAGAGAATTGTGAAGATCCTTTTCCTTCAATAGGACATTCAATTAACATTGCATTCAGTCTGAGTGACCAGTCATTACAATAGATCTAGATTACTCATTACAGTAGCTTTAGATTTTTATTGACTGGAATATGATTAGAAAAGAAAAAGCTTTATTGTTTGTGTGCAGGACTTCTTCATGCCACTAAATTTCTCTTTCAGAAATAATGTTAACATTCATAGTGTATTTGGTGATGTCCCTACTTTTCTTTATCTTCAATTTTGTTGTTTTTCTCTCTCCTCGTTTCTTATATGCAAAACCTTTAAACTCTGTTTCTTGTACCGTTCTCATTTCTCCTTCCGTTTCCCGTTTCTCATAACATAGTATAAGAATAAGCTCAAGAATACTTATCTTTTCATGTGTCCTCATGAGCAAACCCTGTTCATGAGGACACCATCTTCACAAGAGGACAACAAGCCTCCTCCAAGAAGGCTGATCAACACTGGCTGAACCAATACACCAATATACTAGTAGCTGAACCAATACATAGCAGATCTGAACAGGCCTCTCTAAGATAGCAAGCCTCTCTCATAAACCAAGCTGTTCCGGAGGTAGGAGACCTCTTCCCAAGTGCAGGCTGGGCTTCTCTCTCAAAGGTGTTAAAATATGGGTTAGGTTAGGATTGGGGACAAAATTTTTTTGTACTTTAATGCAGAAATTAAACTTATAAACCAGTACTGAAATTAAATAGTACAGCTGTAACAAGACAAATTAAAACATAATTTTTATGTCTTTCAACTTTAACACTCCCAAAGGTCCCTGTGTTAAAGTTGAAGCATACAATAACAAAAACAAGTAGAGCAGCAATATCAGCAAGATTAAATAGACAAAAAAATATAACAGCAGTAGTAGATCTAATTCAAGATGCAAAAAGAACTAGTCTGATAACTTACTAGGTGAGTTGAGACCTTCTTTATTCTCAGATATATTTTTCAGATCAGACTTTGTCTCTTAGGATACAAGTCACTAAAGGAACAATGGGCATACTTGAGAGAGAGTAAGTTAAAGTGCTGTAGGATTAGACACATATATTAGCAGTCCAGTCATCCTAGTCATAGTTACATATATCGTGTCGGCGAATATATCGCCGAGGGTCCGGAATGTAACTTATCAGCAGCAACGGCGAAAATATTGGAAAATATCGGCAAATGTCGCAAAGCATAAAAAAAATACAAAAAATAACAATTTTTTTAACATCTAAAGCAACAACAACATCAAATAAACTTGCTACATAAATATGAAAATACAACTAATATATAAGATGCATAAGATGTCAAATGGTGGATCATGATCACATATCGACTATAAAGTTATAAACTGAAAATATTGAAATATGTTCTTGATGGAATGATCGGAAATCACATCACATGATCAAAATAAATGTCTCTCAAGAAATTAATCATCATGACTAATGAGGCATCTAGATACTACATAATACAAAAATAAATAGTAGGAATCATCGATCCCCTCTACCCCTTTTATAGGCAAGGAGCACCACTCTTCCTCTGGAAGCAGTAGGGGGTCCTGTAGGTGCTTTGGATGAGTTAGGCGTCAAATTGGAAGCTCCAACTACTTAAGCTATGGTGGAAGGTCTAACTACTCGCTCCCTCAAACCTCAAACAGGCTCAAGCAAGGTCACAGAGGGCCCAAACGAGTCAAGGTCTGCCCCAGCAAGCTCACAGCCCACTAAACATGTTCAGCAGAGATCACGGCAGCCCTAGATGGGGTGAGCAGACTTAACAAGGGTCATGGCAGGCACCGGCAAGGACAACACCCCACAATTCAGACCTCAAAACAGTCACAGTGAACACCAGACCACAGATTGATCATCGAATCACAGGACAGTCACAAGTGCACAAGCATGATCAACAATGGTCACAACCTAGTTCTAGCAGGCTCAACACTAGTCACAACCCAGCAAAAACATGCTCATGGAAGCCCTAGAAGGATCAACAATGGTCACGGCCCAGCCCTTGCAGGCTCAACACTGGTCACAGCAGCTTTAACAGACAGAGAAAAGGTCATGACACCAATCAACAGGCTGAGAGAAGGTCACGACAGCCCTAGCAGGCTGAGCAGAAGGTCATGGTCTACTCATAAACAGTAGCAACCGACCCTTAGACAAGCAGCAGAGGTAGCGGCCCAACAAGAACAAACTTCAGCAGCAGCAAAACCCTAGATGTCAAGCCAAAGAGCAGCAAGAAACCCTACAACAGTCATTAAATCAGATCTTCAATTTTCTCTTGTCAAGACACACACAAATTGAAAGCTTACGGCTTGAATTTATAACTTTGAAATGTCTTCTAGAAGGATCATCCTTCTAACCCTAGCTTTTGGCAAGGTTACCCAAAAATAACATCAGATAATGTTAAGTTGACTTAGGATAGGGTACCAAGGTCAAGACGCCATAACAATAAAAATAACTCATCATAACAAAAGGATCAAGGTACGACACTAGGAGGGGGCGCTAGCATAAGGACCAATCAACGGGTCAACACAAGATCAATGGGTCAACAAGAGGGGTCAAGATCAAGGTGTACCATCAAGGCGGGGAAACAACCCTTTTACCCACAAGACTAAGGTGTGGAGACAACTAAACTTTTATCTTTCTCTCTCAAGGTATATTGTCCACATGTGTTCCATACAATAACTATAAGTTTTTATGATCACCATATAAGGAAGGTCCAAACTGGATGATGTGATCCTCTCGCCCTCCAGATTGATTGTCATATATTCGTAGGGATGTAAATGGGCACATCAAGCAAACTTTCAGCTTAAAACTCTCCTAGAAAATGCAAGTAAAATCCATCCATGATGATCTCCAAGTGAGAAATATGTTTGGAACACTTGTATTATGTATATAGGCCTCGTCGTCAAACTGTTTGAATGTTGAAAATATGCCACTATAAGCATCTCATTGTTTTTTTACTTGTTTGTTTTCTTCTATAGGTCACAATGGGTTGAACTAAAAGTTTTTGAAGCCACATCTTCTCCTAAACCAGGCTGCTGCACTTCTGCTGTAGGTTGTTGCACTCAAGAGTTAGAAATGAACCAAATTGACTAAATTGTGTCACCGCCCTCATCGGCCAAATATCTATACTTAGATTGCATATGAAAATCCAAATACTAACATTGTAGCATGCAAAAATATGAGTGCCAATGGAAGTATAAATGGGTTTATTTATTTCATCCCAAAGTTGTGGTAGCAGCCTATCACTATTCAGTAGTAACTTTGCTTATTTTTTCCACGAGTTAGATGGGATTTCTTTGGTTTTTGATTATTTTCCTTGGTGCAGATTTGCATGTGAGTTTTTAATTGCAGTTTCATCTGTTCTTTTCTGGAATACTGACAAATTTGTTGCTTCAATAACATTACTCATCTTAACTAGGTAATCCAGCAGGACAGATTGCAAGAGATTTGTTCTGCGTTGTTCGCAGATTACTGCCATGAACATTTTGCTGTATTTAATGAAAAATCAGTATGTATTATGGATAAAAACAAAGGAAAATTCCAGAAATACTGTTCATAAAATCCAAAGTAATGGCACAGCTTAGAGTAAAACATCATGCATCTAAGGATAGATTTTGGGAATTCTGGGCATTTTGTTCAGTTCAATATTGCATTGCGTGGGAATTTCGAAAACACCAGAGAAGCTAATATGGCTACCACTGCCAGAAAACTGAATAAAGTAAAGTCATAGAAGATGTGCCAGAGAAAAGTGTGTTATTCAGTGGGGCCTAGCTGCCAGCTCAACCAGATACTCCCCATCCCAGAGAGCTGACAATGGCTGAGGCACCATTACTACATCTATATTTCATTTAGAAATATACAGACCTGAGGAAACCTCGTAGTATGAGGAATGGGAAACTCCAGACATTGCACCATGTAAAGCGTGTATTAGTGGTTATATGCCAGGAAAACGAGACTCTAGAATCTAATGTGGACAGCAGCCTTGGAGAATAGAAGTTACAGTGAAGTGTCAGGAACTCCAGGAAGAATACACTATTGTCTGGCATAGCTCTCTTCAGTGCTTTACTAAGTTACACTATCCACGGGACACATTTTATAGATATAAAGTTATATATTTGAAAAAATTCCGAATACAAAAAATAAAATATAGAGTTTAAAATCCTATATTTTCAGAACATTTACAAAAGATTGATACAACTTGTTACTACATTGATGATTGAATGCACAAGAAATTAGAATATTCGTTACATATAAAATAGAGGTTTAGAAGCTAGAACCATAAATTGCAGTTTTTTTAATGGGTCTTATGAAAATCAAAATGCTTTACATAGATATTTATACTATAGCTGGTAATGCCAATGGGAAATACAAAATAAGGTAGATCCTACAGCCGTAGATGGAAGAATGTCATAGCTCATCAGTGGTCCTCCATGCCATAACCAAAATCATCAAGATCACCACCACTAACCAAAATCATCAAGATCACCACCACTGCTGTTGTTCTCTCTTCCATACATGCCCAATCCAAGATCTGCATCTGCTGTTGTGGAGGATGATCCCTTTAGCAGCAGCCCTTGATTGAGCCATGATTTCTGTGGTATGACTGAAGTGGAATGCTGCTGTTGGAGAAATAAAAAATTCTAGGAAGTCAGGATGCCTTCAAATCTGGTTTTTCTCCTTCACCTACATGCTGTTAGAGTGTTTTCTAATTGTTGAAACTTGAAAGTAAAGAAAAGAGTGGGGAACTTACTTTTCTAAGTGGGTTTTGGCCCCCACGAATTTCCTTTTTGTGCCAGAGTCTGGCATATTGGGAAAGGCTAGGGCACACTTCAGACATGAGTTTGACGCATGTCCTGAAACAGGAGACATGCCAAGCTTGTGTTCGATACGCGAAGGCATGTCACACAAATCATGTGTCCGATTTGTAGGATATGGACAAGTAGTCCTAGGTGGATGTTTACCGTATCTTAGCTGTCTTGCTTTTGGGGAAATCCAATCCTATGACCACTAATGATGGGTTCCATCCATCGCTTGTGGATGAATTAATTAAATCAAGATTTAAGTAGCTACAAACATTAAGCATTGACATCCCACCTGTTCTCCAGAGCTGTCAACTTTTCAGTGAAAATGTTCTACAGTGCACTGCTATTGACCTTGCCTGGAACATTTATGATGCCAAATCTTTGATTTAAGCTGTTTGCTACACTTGGATAGAGAGGGTTAACTCACCTAAGGTTTGTTGGAAAACAAGGACCATCCTCATTGACGATGTAAGAACAAATACATAACCTGGTATTGTTTTACCTACTCTTTTTTTTCTTACCAGTATCAAAGTTTTAGCTACAAACAATGCAGAATTCTGTGGTTGCAAATGATACTATATGGTGTAATTTGCCTTTATCCTTTGATGTGATTAACATTGAAGAGTTGAGACAAATCAATTATGTATTCCTCATTCTTCTGTACAAGTTAAGTTTCTTAAATCTTTTACTGTCCTTTTTGACTTTTCAAAGACATTGATAAAGTTTCTTTGCTTTTTCTATTTTGTTTTCTTGCAGATTGACATGGATACAATTGAAGTTAGCAATTTAAACAGGCAATTTCTATTTCGTAAATGGCACGTTGGGCAATCAAAAGCTAGTGTAAGGTTTCAAGATTGCTGTTTCTTCGAAACTATCTTATTTTAAGATGTTTAATGTGCAGTGTTATAGTAACTTGGGGTTTTCAACTTTCATGGCTGTCTCATTGTTCAATCTTAAGTAATTTGATGTGATATATTCGATGCATCTTTTCTAGAATTTTATTTAAAATAAGTCTTACTAGACTTTGCTTAGCAGGTGGCACGGGAGGCTGTCTTGAAATTCAGACCTGATATGAACATTGTTGCATACCATGCCAATGTCAAGGAGGCTGAGTTTGGTGTAGATTTTTTTAAGCGGTTTAATGTTGTATTGAATGGGTTGGATAACCTGGATGCTCGAAGACATGTGAACAGGCTTTGCTTGGCTGCAGGAGTTCCTCTGGTAGAAAGTGGAACTACTGGATATTTGGGACAGGTATATAAAGTTTTAGAACATAATGAGCTTAATTTTGCATTGTACCATTTGTAACAGCTGGTGTAATGACATTGCGAAAAGTCTTTATTCATTAGGTTTGTGGTTACATGTTTTTTGGTTTACATTGTTAAAGCATTCACATTTTCCTATAACGTTTTTGTTTTAACTATTGAGTCATATACAAAGTTAATTTTGTAGCTGTTTTTTTCAAAGGAAAGCATTGTCCGGAAATGTAAGGGATGCTTCCCCACATTTGTGGATGGCATTCTTAGTAAACCGTTCGGTGTAGACTGTTGTTTTTTTTGAGCAGCATCGAGAGCCCTTCTCTTCGAAGAATGGGACCACTTGGTCTAGGACCACGGTGAAGACTCAACCCAGTGTTGAGTGACCATTCTATTGAATAGTAGATATCTGGGACCATGATATAGACCCAGATCTGCCTTGGGTAGACTCAACCTTGTGTTGAGTAGACATCTGGTTCGGGACCACGATGTAGACCAGTCTGGGACTGGTAGACTCAACCTAGTTTTGAGTAGCCATTCTCTGGGAGAATGAAGACACTATAAGCCCTAGACTGGGTCTGGGCATGTGTGTTGCACTTTGCCCTTGATCTATGGGCTTGGTGTGCTTCTCCAAGGATTAGCTACCCTTGGTCAAGTTATCCCAGTACTAGATCTAGGTGTCACATAGTGTGTGAGAAAAAAACATTAATAACTCTCTTGGTTTATGATAATGTACTTTTGAAATAAAAAAGGACCACAGGGGCACTTAGAAAAAGGCTAAAGTCAAAAGTCAAAAATAAAATAGACTTTTTGACCACAAGAAAATGACCACAAGTGAAAGTCAAAATAAATAAGGACTTCTTATAAAAGTCAAAGGTAAAAATAAAATTATTTTTTTTTGGTAAAAGTGAAAGTGAAATTAGGAAAAGAATAAAAATATTATTATTTTTATCTTTCCTAATCTTGTCCACTTACAGGTGAATAAGGCTATAAAAGAAGATCAAGCCTTCTCATTTGATACACACAAGTTTTGCTCTCACAGGTGAAGAAGACTATTTTATGTTCAAACCCTCAGCTAGGGTTTTATCAGCAAAGTCCATCTTCAACATTTTTGCATAGCCATCTTCAGCATTCCATTTTTTGGGCAGCCTTTTTCATTTTTCAGGCAGCTGAGATTTTTCTTTATGGGCAGCCTTTTCTATTTTCGGGCAGATCGAGTAGCTGAGATCCTTGCATGGGCAGCCCTTCTTCTTTCTTTGTGGGCAGCCATTGACAGATCTGGAAAATTTGGGCAGCCATTAACAGATCTGGAATTTTTTTGGTTTTTATAGATCTGAGAATTTTTCATTTTTACAGTAATTTGGCAGACTTTTTTGGACAGTCCCTTCCAGACAGATCTGGAAATTTCTGCTGCTAGGGCTTGACATTCTTGCTCTAATTTTTTGCTGAGAATTTTATTGTACTGTGGTTAAAATCCAGATCTGGATTTGAGGAACTTTTTGAAGAATTTCTTAAGCTATCTCATTTACGAGATGAACTATTAATGCTTTTGGGGTTTTTGTCCTTTGAAAGGTTTCCCCAATGAAAAATCTTGTGTCCATTGTGCTGATGTGATAAATGTGTTTTTGCTATACTGCTGATTTGTTTAAGTAGATCTGCAAATTTTTTAAGTTTATGCTAATGCTAAAAATTCAACATGGTATCAGAGCTTAGCATGTGAAAACACAGTAAAGGGATACTGCTGTTGTTTCTCACTAGATCTTGGAATAAGATTTGCAGATCTAACATTTGGATAAGTGACAGAGATGGCTACCGTTGGTTTCAAATCGAAAGAGAATCTCTCTGGTTCAGCAAACTTCAATTCCTGGAAGGCCAGGTTGACAACCATTCTTGATGAGAATGACTTGGATGACATTGTTCTTAATGTCACAGAAGAGCCAACTACAAATGCTGGTAGGCTTGCCTACAAGAGGAAGCAAGGTAAGGCTAGAAGAGTTATTTATGATTCTATTAAAGAAGAATTGATGCCTAACATCACATCCTTGAAGACTGCTAAAGAATGCTATGATACATTAGTAAACCTCTATGAAAAGAAGGCTCCCAGTCAAAAGAGAGTCTTGAAGAAGAGGCTACGAACTTTGAAGCTGAACAAAGATGAAAGTTTTGGTTCCTTCTTCACCAAGATCAAACAGGTAAGAGATCAATTCATTGCTATTGGTGTTACTGTTGATGATGATTATCTTGTACAAACAGTGGTTGATGGTCTCCCAAGCTCTTGGGAAACCTTCATGGCATCCGTATGTGGACGAGAAAATCAGCCAACCTTTGAAAGGCTTTGGCATGATTGCATACAAGAAGAAGCAAGGAACAATGACAAGGTAATCAAGCAGGATAACCTTGCACTTGCAGCAAAGACCAAGAAGTTCAAGAACCTGCCTTTCCATCAGCAAAAGAAATGGAAGAAACCACAGGGTAAGTTTTCTGACATGTCGAAGATTGAATGTTATACTTGTCACAAGTTTGGGCATTATGCTAGAGACTGCAGGCAGAACAAGAAGAAACCCAAGAGAAGGTTTCAGGCATCTGCTGCAGAAGCAGAGGAAGAAGAAGATGAAGAACCAAAGAAGAAGAAGAAAGTCAAGGCTAATAAAATTGATGAACCTAGAAGAGAGTACTATTTGATTTATGCTCTAACTGGTTCTTTCTCAGCTTGCTCTACTTCTTGGTTCGTTGACAGTGGTGCCTCTAGGCACATGACAGGTAACCGTGGTACCTCACCAGTTACAGAAAGAAGAAGTTCACCACTCAGGTAGAACTTGGAGATGATTCCACTTACAAGATTGAAGGAGTTGGCTCAACTTCTCTTCAACTTGACTTAGGTACGGTTCCTTCATGTTGATGATATTCTTTATGATCCTGGTTTAAAGAAGAATCTTTTATCTGTCGCTGGTTTAGAAGACAAAGGCCACAGAGTCCTCTTTATGGGCAAGAAGGTCTTTTTATGGGCAAAAGACACAAATCTAGACTCAGCAGTACAGATTGGGGTTCGAGAGGGAGATCTCGACAAGGCTTCAAAAGTTTCCACTCATGTTTTGGTACATCACTCAGTTGATCCCCGTGAACTTTGGCATAAAAGGTTTGGACACCTTACTACACAGCTCTCCCAGGATTGTAGAAGATGGTTACAGGTATGCCAAACGTTTCTCCAAAACATGAAAGAATTTGCAAAGGATGTGCTCTAGGTAAGAACACTAAGAAATCATTTCCCAGAAGCAAGAGTAGATCTAAAGGCATTTTGGATTTAATTCATTCTGACATTTGTGGGCCAATGTCTTCACCCTCCTTGAGTGGGTGTTTGTATTATGTCTTGTTTATTGATGACTACTCTCAGAAGTCTTGGATTTACTTCCTCAAGGCCAAGAGTGAAACCTTTGACAAGTTCAAAGAGTTCAAGACTTTGATTGAAAATCAGACCGACAGGCACATCGGTATCTTGTGCTCAGATAACGGGGGTGAGTATGAATCTAATGAGTTTGATGATTTTTGTCGAGAAACAGGAATCAAGAAAGAGCTAACAGTATCTTACAACCCTTAGCAAAATGGGGTTGCAGAAAGGAAGAATAGAATGATCTGTGAGGCTGCTAAAGCCATGATCACTGATTTAGATCTTCCTTTGTCTTTGTGGGTTGAAGCTACAAGAACTGCTGTGTACATCCAGAACAGAAGCCCTCATGCTATCTTGG
Source organism: Pseudotsuga menziesii (assembly GCA_001517045.1). Classification (NCBI taxonomy): domain Eukaryota; kingdom Viridiplantae; phylum Streptophyta; class Pinopsida; order Pinales; family Pinaceae; genus Pseudotsuga; species Pseudotsuga menziesii. The sequence continues at coordinate 373,963 of LPNX010993138.1, forward strand.
GTGAGAAGTCTCCAGAAGAAACTTGCAGTTGATCACATGAGGATATTTGACACTTCTGTGTATGTTCACGTGCCAAAAGAAAAGAGGGCCAAGCTAGAGCCTTCCGGTAAGAAAGGCTTATTTGTTGGGTACAGTGATTGCTCGAAGGCGTATCGAGTATATATACCTGGACAGAGGTACATTGAGGTTAGTAGAGATGTGATCTTCCATGAGGAAGCGGTGTTTTGTAAAACACTAGAGCTTTCACCGGAAGATGTAGTTGCTCCACTTGAGTTTCCAGATTCAAAAATTCAGAGGGAGGAAGAGTTTGATGATCAAACTCTAGATGTTCCTGAGAACATTGAAAGTCTACTAGAAGAACTACTTGAAGTTCCTCCTTCCAAAAGGAAACCTGCTTGGTACTGAGAAACGGTACAAGAAGCCGAGAAGCATAAAGCTCCTCCAGGGACTTTCAGAGAAAGCATAAGACCACAAAAGTACTTCGGTCTTATGAGTCATCTTATTAGTTCAGAACCTTCATCGTACGAAGAAGCAACAAGTAAATAGTATGGGTTGATGCCATGATTGAAGAGTATAAGTCAATCATGAAGAATGATGTTTGGGAAGTCGTTCCTAGACCTGTAGGAAAGTCAGTAGTGACTTCCAGATGGCTTTATAAGATCAAGCATGCTGTAGATGGCAGTGTGGAGAAGTATAAAGCTAGATTCGTAGCTCGTGGCTTCACTCAGAAAAGAAGGCATTGACTATGACGAGACATTTGCATCTGTTTCTAGGTACACTACCATCAAAACCATCATTTCACTTGCTGCAGTATTTAGATGGAAGTTACATCAGATGGATGTAAAGACAACCTTTCTCAATGGTAAGATTGAGGAAGAGGTTTATATTGAACAACTTGAAGGCTTTGTTACACATGGGTAGAAAACCCATGTATGTAAACTGAAGAAAGCCTTGTATGGACTGAAACAGGCTCCGAGAGTCTGGTATGCCAGGATGGATGGATTTCTCCATAGCTTGGGGTTTTCCAAAACTACAGTTGATTCTAACTCGTACTTTAACATTGTTCATAATCATGTCTTGATACTTGTTCTATATGTAGATGACTTGTTTCTTACAGGTGATGAATAGTTGATAGACCAGTGTAAGAGGGAGCTTACCTCTGAATTCGAGATGAAAGATCTCGGATTGATGCATTACTTCCTTGGCTTAGAAGTCTGGCAAAATGCAGGAGAGATCTTCTTGACACGAGGAAAGTATGCAGTAGATATCTTGCAGAGATTTGGGATGCAGGACTGCAAGTCCATGAGCGTACCAATGACTACCAACTTGACAAAGTTGCGAGACTCGGCCTCTAGTTCATAGAGTGTGGACTCTACTCTATACAGAGTCTAGACAACTCATTGGTTTCTTGATGTCTCTCGTGCATATGAGGCCAGACATCTGCTACACAGTGAATGCACTAAGTTAGTTCATGTTAGATCCGAAGCACATACACTTGGTAGCCGCCAAACATGTACTCAGATATGTGCGAGGGACTATCACTTATGGGCTCAGGTACACTTCCAGCAGTGGAGTATTGTTATCTGGATATTTAGATTTAGATTGGGTCGGCAGTGCAGTTGACTGGAAAAGTACCTCTGGTTATTGCTTCAGTATGGGATCAGCAATGATCTCTTGGTCCAACAGGAAGTAGGGTTCCATAGCTCAGAGTACAGCTAAGGCAGAGTATATTGCTGCAAGTGATTCCTGCAAAGAAGCAGTTTGGCTTAGAAAGTTGTTCAATGTTATCTGATGTATTTGAGGGAAAGCTTGACTCAACAATCATCCATTGCGATAATAAGAGTTGCATAAAGTTTTCAGAGAATCCAGTGTTAGTGTTTCATGATAGATTGAAACACATTGAAATGAGGTATCATTTCATCAGAGACCTAATGCAGAGAGGTGCTCTGAAGTTGCAGTACATTCGTACAGATGAGCAGATTGCAGATATCTTGACCAAGCCTTTGACAGCATCAAAGTTCGTGTACTTTCGTGACAAGCTTGGTATGGCAGAGAATGCCTCTCTCGTTGAGAGGGAGTGTTAATTTTTCTGAGCAGCATTGAGAGCCCTTCTCTTCGGAGGATGGGACCACCTGGTCCGGGACTACTGTGAAGACTCAACCCAGTGTTGAGTGACCATTCTGTTGAATGGTAGATATTTGGTCTGGGACCATGATATAGACCCAGATCTGCCCTGGGTAGACTCAACCTAGTGTTGAGTAGACATCTGGTCTGGGACCATGATGTAGACCAATCTTGTACTGGTAGACTCAACCTAGTGTTGAGTAGACATCTGGTCTGGGACCATGATGTAGACCAATCTTGTACTGGTAGACTCAGGCTAGTTCTGAGTAGCCATTCTCTGGGAGAATGAAGACACCTTAAGCCCTAGACTGGGTCTGGGCATGTGTGTTGCACTTTGCCCTTGATCTATGGGCTTGGTGTGCTTCTCCAAGGATTAGCTACCCTTGGTTATGTTACCCTAGTACAAGATCTAGGTGTCACACAGTGTGTGAGATAAAAGCATTAATAACTCTTTTGGTTTATGATGATGTACTTTTGAAATAAAAAAGGACCACAGGGGCACTTAGAAAAAGGCTAAAGTCAAAAGTCAAAAATAAAATAGACTTTTTGACCACAGGAAAATGACCACAAGTGAAAGTCAAAATAAATAAGGACTTCTTATAAAAGTCAAAGGAAAAAATAAAAGTACATTTTTTTGGTAAAAGTGAAAGTGAAATTAAGAAAAGAATAAAAATATTATTATTTTTATCTTTCCTAATCTTGTCCACTTACAAGTGAACAAAGGCTATAAAAGAAGATCAAGCCTTCTCATTTGATACACACAAGTTTTGCTCTCACAGGTGAAGAAGACTATCTTATGTTCAAACCTTTAGCTAGGGTTTTATCAGCAAAGTCCATCTTCAGCATTTTTGCATAGCCATCTTCAGCATTCCATTTTTTGGGCAGCCTTCTTCATTTTTCGGGCAGCTGAGATTTTTCTTTTTGGGCAAACTTTTCTATTTCTGGGGAGATTGGGCAGCTGAGATCCTTGCTTGGGCAGCCCATCTTCTTTCTTTGTGGGCAGCCATTGACAGATCTGGAAATTTTTTGGTTTTTACAGATCTGAGAATTTTTCATTTTTACAGTAATTTGGCAGACTGTTTTTGGACAGTCCCTTCCAGACAGATCTGGAAATTTCTGCTGCTAGGGCTTGACATTCTTGCTCTAATTTTTTGCTGAGAATTTTACTGTACTGTGGTTAAAATCCAGATCTGGATTTGAGGAACTTTTTGAAGAATTTCTTAAGCTATCTCATTTACGAGATGAGCTATTAATGCTTTTGGGGTTTTTGTTCTTTGAAGGTTTTCCCAGTGAAAAATCTTGTGTCCATTGTGTTGAGGTGATAAGTGTGTTTTTGCTATACAGCTGATTTGTTTAAGTAGATCTGCAAATTTTTTAAGTTTATGCTAATGCTAAAAATTCAACATAGACTAGTGGGCCTAACATGGGGATTCAAACTGGGCTCCTTTTGGCACAGAACTAGCCAAATGTCCAATAACATTGGGGACAGTCAGTTGAGCTAACCCCCTGTGGCTGTTGTAGCTGGTTGTTAACTTTACATAAATATTTGTCTTGAGAACTAGACATGCTAGTATGGAGTCTTGAGAGTATGTAAATCATAGAACCCATTTATTCTGTATATATAAAATGAGTTCCATTGAATAGATGTATGGAGCTGTAGATGGCATATTTTATGAATATGTTAAGCATTTTGTAGAATAGCGCAAGCCCTCTCTATTATATATCTTGTTATGCTATTGAGGTTGATCTTTCTTTGGTACTCGTGAAAATAGGCATCTGGACTTCTCTATTAGTAGGCCTGCCTTAGGAATAAAAACTTATTTATTTGATTCCTTTGTTATTTTTTGAAAAACCTCTCGTCTTAATCAATAAATAAACTGTTTTTTCGAATTGAGAGAGATCATCAGATCTGAAGACAAGGTGTTCCTCCGACTCAACCTGCTACAACTGACTCAAACCTCAAATCCTTTTGAATAGCAGGACTTTTTGGAATAAAAATTCATTTACTTGATTGTTTTGTTATTTTTTTGAAAAGCCCCTCATCTTAATCAATAAATATACCGATTTTCTGAATTGAGAGAGATCATCACAGCCTGCTATTCAGGAGGATTTGCTGTCTGCCTCAGCTGTACCAGGTTGAGTCAGAGGAACACCTTGTCTTCAGATGTCTCATTTACTATGAGATCACAGGGACGTTGCAGTGTCTTTACTGGGACTTGGGGGTATTCTCTCTACTTTCCTCCCCTAGCTGTTTTTATGTGGGAGCTGTTAGTACACAGGTTGCAACTCTTATGGGGACCTCCCTCGATAAACTCCATCAGGTGGATCACTTTTTTTCCTTCTGTCTCATTTGCTGGTGGCAGCAAGTGGCAGGCAGAGTCTCAAGATACTTTCAAATTCTGACACTTGATTAGTGAGGACAAGGACCTCATATCTACCTTTCACTGTCAAAGATGACCTTATGAGACTTTTGAGGAGTTCTAGCTGCTGAGCTGTAGATGGCATATTTTATGAATATGTTAAGCATTCTGTAGAATAGCCCAAGCCCTCTCTATTATATATCTAATATCTTGTTATGCTATTGAGCTTGATTGTTCTTTGGTACTCATGAAGATAGGCATCTGGACTTCTCTATTAGTAAGCCTGCCTTTGGAATAAAAACTCATTTACTTGATTGTTTGTTATTTTTTTGAAAACCCCCTCATCTTAATCAATAAATAAACTGATTTTTTGAATTGAGAGAGATCATCACATCTGAAGACAAGGTGTTCATCTGACTCAACCTGCTACAACTGACACAGACCTCAAATTGTTAAAAATAGACAAGAGTTCACAGGCTGTTATAAAGAACTTATGTCAAACACTTCCAAAACCTTTGGTATTAATCAACTACAGGTAGAATATAAACCATATTACATCGGAATAGTGTCTGTAAATTAATACACTTTTCTGGTAGCAATTTAGCAGCAGAAAAATAATAAAACCAGCAGACTGTCCCCTAATTAATACGCTGGAATTTCATGACAGCAGTGATAAAAGGCACTTCAACACACAAGATTTTGGTCCAACTTTGATCCTGGAAAACCCCACACTTTGGGGAAAACCAGCAAGAGAGTAATTTTATTATGGAGCTCCAGAAGAATAGTTTTACATGGAAATGTACAGCAGTAAATATTCAGCATTAATTACACAGTACTTACAAGTACCACAGTCCACCATTCTCGAAAACAGTGCTCTGCTGTAAAAACTAATGTCCACTGTGCTATACGACCTTCTCTGTCTTCTATCTCAGCAAACTACCGTGATTTCAGTGCACCCACTGCTTCAGCAATGCTGCTGTAGTGTACAGGTACACTGTACAGTCTCTTTCAGGAACAATAACTCCAGTTTCAGCACTAAATCTTCAACATTGGTAACTGTGCCAACAAATGACAGTACGGCCGCCACTCTACAGTAGAACGGCCTTCTTCAACAGCAGCTGTACAGACTGTATCAATGTCTGATTTTTCTTGAGAAGCATGCTCACTTTCTACCTTGAACAGTTCGCCCCTTTCAGTGCTGTACAAACTGTATTTAACTCAGCAGTCATTCTGGAAGTGCGTGCCCCTCTTTTCATCTGGAAAATGTACCCTTCTCTTCTATCTCAGCTCCACTGCTCCAAAATACTCCTCTTGAAATTCGTGCCCACAAGGAAATAGCTCTCTCCTCTTGCAATTTGTGCCTCTTCCTTTTCTCACCAAAACTCTCTTTTGGATGTATGCAAATGAAGTCTCAAACTTTTTTTTATTTACCCATTAGGGTAACTCCTCATGACCTTTCGAATTCCATGGTTTAGATTAAATGTTGATCTCAAGATCCATGGTTGAGATCTAATCTCAAGTTCACTTAAGTTTCCTAAGTGAACTAAACACTAATTTTTATTCTTTAGAAAAGTCACTTTTCCCTAAATATTATAAAAGTACACTTTATGACTTAAAGTCACTTTATAAACATAATAAAGTGCAACTCACTTTTAAATCATAAAGTCACAGAAAAAAAGTACTTTAATAAATGCACATTAATAAATCACTTTAATCATTAACGGTATTAAATGCGACTTCACATCATCTCGGACTCTTGCACCTAGCCACCTGATGCAGGAGTACCTCCAAGCTAACACAAATCCTCCTGAAAAGTAGGATTTTTTGGAATAAAAAATCAATTACTTGATTGTTTTGTTATTTTTTTGAAAAACCCCTCATCTTAATCAATAGATAAACTGATTTTTCGAATTGAGAGAGATCATCACATTTTGCTATTCAGGAGGATTTGTTGTCTGCGTCAGTTGTAGCAGTTTGAGTCACAGGAACACCTTGTCTTCAGATGTCCCATTTTACTATGATTCACAAGGAGGTTGCACTGTCTTTACTAGGACTTGGGGGTATTCTCTCTACTTTCTTTCCCTAGCTCTTTTTATGTGGGAGGTGTTAGTACACAGGTTGCAACTCTTACGGGGACCTCCCTCGATAAACTGTATCAAGCGGATCACTTTTTTTCCTTCCGTCATTTGCTGGTGGCAGCAAGTGGAAGGCAGAGTCTCAAGATACTTCCTAGTTCCTACACTTGATTAGTGAGGACAAGGACCTCATATCAACCTTTCACTGTCAAAGCTGACCTTATGAGGCTTTTGAGGAGTTCTAGCTGCTGAGCTGTAGATGGTATGTTTTATGAATATGTTAAGCATTCTGTAGAATAGCCCAAGCCCTCTCTATTATATATCTTGTTATGCTATTGAGCTTGATCTTTCTTTGCTACTCATGAAAATAGGCATCTGGACTTCTCTATTAGTAAGCCTGCCTTTGGAATAAACACTCATTTACTTGATTGTTTTGTTATTTTTTTGAAAACCCCTCATCTTAATCAATAAATAAACTAATTTTTTGAATTGAGAGAGATCATCACATCCTTAGACAAGGTTTTCCTCTGACTCAACCTGCTAAAACTGACACAGACCTCAAATTGTCCTGAATAGCAGGATCTTTTGGAATAAAAAATCATTTACTTGATTGTTTTGTTATTTTTTTGAAAAACCCCTCATCTTAATCAATAGATAAACTGATTTTTCGAATTGAGAGAGATCTTCACATCCTAAGACAAGTTGTTCCTCTGACTCAACCTGCTAGAACTGACACAGACCTCAAATCCTCCTGAATAGCAGGATCTTTTGGAATAAAATATCATTTACTTGATTGTTTTGTTATTTTTTTGAAAAACCCCTCATCTTAACCAATAGATAAACTAATTTTAATTGAGAGAGATCATCACATCTTGTTTGTGTTAGTTGTAGCCAGTTAAGTTAGAGGAACACCTTGCCTTCAGATGTCCCATTTACCATGAGTCACAGGGAGGTTGCACTGTCTTTACTGGGACTTGGGGGTATTCTCTCTACTTTCTTCCCCTAGCTCTTTTTATGTGGGAGGTGTTAGTACACAGGTTGCAACTCTTACGGGGACCTCCCTCGATAAACTCCATCAGGCAAATCACTTTTTTTCCCTCTGTCTCATTTGCTGGTGGCAGCAAGTGGCAGGCAGAGTCTCAAGATACTTCCTAGTTCCTACACTTGATTAGTGAGGACAAGGACCTCATATCAACCTTTCGCTGTCAAAGATGACCTTATGAGACTTTTGAGGAGTTCTAGCTACTGAGCTCCCTGCAGATCTGACCTCAGCTTTTGGCATAGGCTAGTTGCTTGCCCCCTCGTGGCACCAATTTGTCATCACCAGGTTCTTTCCCTGCCTTGAGTGTCGGGAGATTCTTGACAAATTGGTCTCTGCTTCCACCTAGTGTTTCACGCTTTGGCCCTCTCAAACCTAGTCTCTCCACCAAGGACATTGTCGAACAATGTATTGGCTCCTTCTCAGTGCTTGATGATTCAGCAACGATGTTTTCTTCCTCTTCATCCTTTACTCCTGCCTCCATCTCTATTTTTGATGTTGGTGCCTGGGTTAACTCCTACCCCTCCTATTTTGTGCCTATTTCTGATGTTATGTACCCTTTTATCTCATCCTTTTAGATCCAGGGTAATAACTTTGGGTACTTTTCTCATACAAAAGTTTAGCTTCTTTTATTTTATACTTTTCGTTTAAGCTAATAGGAGATGCTTTTGGCACTCATTTAAAACGTTACTGCTGGATTGTAGTTTTGAGCCTTATTGTCCCATTTTTGTCCTTTCGTGGACCTTAATAAAATTAGCTTGTCTTAGCTGTTCCTCTGGTTGAAACACTCATGCTTTTTTTATTGTTTCTTTTAGTAGAAGATTCCTTAGGCATCTTTATCTTGCTACATCACTTGCCGTAAATCTGAGTCGCATTGACCTAGTTTGGTCATTACATGGTATTAACTTCATTTCATTTCATTTTCAGATATTGAATTGCTTAACTAGGGATACTCAAGGATTTCTTTGGAGTGATTTACCTTGATATGTACATGCAAGATTCATGTAATATATCTAAATATTAAGCTAAGGGCCTAACTATTTAACTAATAAGATTATATAAGATAAGATAATTTTATTTATGTCCAACAAATGACCAAAAATATTTCAATGGACTGCTAAGTACATCAATGAGATTACATAGTGGGAGTGCTAAAGCCACTTTTAGAAAATCACGATATAAGCAAATCTAACCTATTAAAAGAAGAATTCAAAACCTAAAGTCATGACAACATGGAGAAGTGAAACAAAGCAATGATGTAGATACATGCAAATTGAAGGACAAGAGCCATCGACCCTCCTAGGTGGATTTCTTGCCTAGGGGGTGATCAACATTCCTTGAAGCCCTCTCCCCTAGCATTTGACATCGAAAGGATGAAACACCTGATAGATGATTGGTTGGATGATCTGGAAGAGTCAGGGGATAAGATATGAGATATGTTTTGATGTGGAGGTTTGCGGCCATGACTTGGATGAAATAACTTGATTGTTGGCGTGGTGTGAGCTATATCAAGAGCTGGGGTGATAGGATCGTAAAGGTCTAGCTAGTCAAGCGCTAATGCCCTCCCAGGGTCTCACAGATTTGATATCTGATGTAGTACTGCTGTCTTCCTGCCTCTTGGTTCCTCTATTTGTTGGAAGCACTAGAAATAAGTCTATAATTAGTCGAATTGGGTTTTGACGGGGTTGGGAAGGACAGAACAAGCAAGATCTGAATCCAAGGGCCTCCTTGATATACAAGGCCAAGCATCTTTGGTTCGGGCAATGTAAAAGGCAATAAAACCGTTGTATGATCTTGTAACAAATGGGGCACCTGAGGATGAAGTTCTTCTTTGTCTTGGTCTCATGAAGATGGTAGAGTTGGAAGATCTTGACCCCTGATTTGGTGGTTGGTTTCTACTTGAAGATGATGAGAACCAACCTGGAATTGCCCAACGAGGACTCGAAGAGCATGCATTTAGTGTTTGAGTGTGTAGGGGGGGTCGAACAATAAGGCCATCTCTCAGCTCCAAAAAGTGCTCTATGTAGTAGAATGCCATCTTGGGACCTAGCCTAGGAGGATCAACCCATGTAACTTAAATAAACTGTTTGTTGATGTCCTCTTTGATGATCCTATTCAACTCTTGCTTATTAGGTAAAAGTTGTCTGGGGGAACCAAGGGAGTATTTGAATGGGGGGAGGCTTTCAATTGAGATACTGATCGACTGAAGTAGGCAGGAGGCCTCTGCAAACAAGCAACGAGTTCGACCAAAGGTATAAGAGATGGCGATGGACTTCGAAGAGCAGTATGCAATATAATGGTAGTGGTTCCTACCACTTGAAGAGTCTTCAAATCCTCAAACTCGATATAATAGGGAAACTAGTCCAAAGATGTTTTCAATCTTGAAGGGCCTGCATAATGGTTTGGGGAATTGTCTTCTTACATTTAATAATATGCCGAAGCATGAGAACCTGAACTCTCTCAGTGATGTTCCAGTATAACTCTAACAATTTGTGCCCCAAAATCTATAAACCATAAAGAACTATAGGTCTAATGAGACTGTCCATGAGGTCCATCTTGGACTAAATATCCTGAAAATGGTTTTGGAAACACTTATGCTCAAGTTGTGTAAGAGAGCCATACCCCTTGTTGATCCAGGGCTGAAGGGATTTCTTCAAACCAAATCTAGGCCATAAAATTGAACACCCAAATAAGTGTATGTTGTAGTGATCTTGATCTCCACACCCTGGGAATAAAAGTGAGACTTTGAAAGAATGATCTTTGTCCCATTTAAGATCATAACCTTGGTTTTGCCCAGGTTGACCGTAAGTTGACGAAGATTACAACGATGGACAAACCATCAACCATCTTTGCAACCCCTTCGGTGTGAAGGACAAGAGAGCTATGCCATCTGTAAAAGGGAGGATTGAGACCATAAACTGGTGAAGAGGCCAACCCTGCTTTATCTGATTGATGCTCTCCTAATGAAGTCTAAAACTCTGAGCTGTGCAGTGTCTGCCAAGGATAAACTCATAAAGGCGAATGATAGTTGTGATAAGAATATCTGGTATGCATATGTCACTAAGTCTCTGAAACAAGGCCTCCCTTGGAACCGAGTCAAATGCCTCAATCATGGCTAAGAGAGTGAGGATATGATCAATGGTCTCGTGTTCTGGTCTAAAACCTTCTTGTCCTCGAGGTTGGAGGTTTCTCCTCTCAAGCTTCTTGTATAAATGTAAATGGAGGGCTGTTGCATATAGCTAAGAGAAAGTGTGACCTGCTACGATTGTTTGGATCAGAGCTGGCTTTCGATTTAAGAATCAGGTAAATGATATGCAAGATCATGTCTATGGAAAACCTGAACAAGCAACATGGTCAAACCAATTAGTGACACAATATAGAAGTGGTGGTCTACCATGTTTGAAAAGTTCGTCTTGGAACCCCTCCTCATCTGCTGCCCTGCTAGTGTTCATCTCCCAGGTAGCCTCATGGATTTCCATGCAAAAGACCACAGAGTTGCCTTGGCACATCATAGAGATTGATTGCATGGGTGAACTTGGAGTGGGGTTCAAGATCAGAGGGAAGAGTGGAATGCAGAAGAGCACTAAAATGCTTATACCAAACTCTACCAATTTGTATTGCATTGGAACACAAGTTTATACTACAAAATCCATTTCAATATAGGCTTCCGAGTATGAGAAATGTGTATTACATTTTTAGCATCTTCCCTTAAGTAACCATTTTATTTTCTTCAACACCAAACATTTTCATAAAATTTCTTTTCCATACTCTATGCCTTTGTGAAGATGTCAGGAATCTGATTTTCATCTGTGCAGTAGATGACACATTCATTGTTTTGTACTTGGTTGGTGGAGTGGCGATGAATCTCAATGTGTTTGGTGGTTGTATGAAACACTAAGTTCTTCATGTGAGCTGAATCAGTCTCTGGTTGTTACTGTAGAGGAATGTAGCTTGGGTTTGGTGAAGCTTTTAGTCACTGAGAACGCTCATTAGCAATATTGTTTGAGTCTTTGACATATTGCATTGACTGTTGCCTGGCTCTTCATGTGAGCTGAATTGCTCTCCAGTGGTTGCAGTAGAGGATGTAGAGTGTGTTTCCGCCTTTCTTTCACACACTTGGGGGGGGGGG